>JAWWEE010000282.1:0-14829 GCA_035221455.1 Xenops minutus | reverse complement strand
CCAGACCTGTAGCACTGCATTGGGGTTGTTGTGACCCAAGTGCAGGACCCAGCACTTCACCTTGTTGAGCATCATACGCTTGGCCTCAGCCCATCAATCCAGCCTATCCAGATCCCTCTGTAGAGCCTTCCTGCCCTCTAGCAGGTCAACATTCCCACCCAGCTGGTGTCATCTGCAAACTGGCTGAGGGTGCAGTTGATCCCCTTGTCCAGATCAGTGGTAAAGATATTAAACAGGACTGGCCCCAACACTGATCCCTGAGGAACCCCACTTGTGACTGGCCACCAGTGGGATGTAACTCCATTCACCACGATTCTCTGGGCTTTGCCACCCAACCAGTTTCTTACCCAGAGAAGAGTGCAGCTCTGGGGCTGGAGTGCTATGGGATGGAGATTCTCCTTAGCCTTTCTTTTGTTGCAGGTGTATTTATAGAAATGGTTTTTATTGTCTTCTGTGGCAGCAGTCAGATTAAGTTCTAGTTGAGCTTTAGCCCTCCTAGTTTTCTCCCTGCATAACCTCACAACATCCTTGTAGTCCTCCTGAGTTATCTGCACCTTCTTAAAAAGGTCATAAGGTCTGCTTGTTTTCCTAAATACCAGCTCTCTGTTAAACCAGGGTGGTCTGCTCCCCTGCCACCTCACATTTTGGTATCTGGGAATGGCCTGCTCCTGCACTTTTAGGATTTCCTTCTTGAAGAATGTCCAGCCTTCCTGCACTCCTTTGTCCTTCAGGACTTCTTTCTAAGGGGCTCTGCCAGCTAGGCTTCTAAACAGGCCAAAGTCTGCTCTTTGGAAGTCCAAGTTAGCCTTTCTGCTGACCCCCTTCATAACTTCTCAGAGAATGAAAAATTATCATTTTGAGATCTCTATGCCCAGGACGGCCTCCAACCATAACATTACCTGCAAGTCCTTCTCTGTTCACAAAACAGGAAATGTCAGTATGTGGTTGGTTGCTTGCAATATTTAGAATGACTTCAATAAATATGACTTTTGTGCAAAATAGAGATGATTTATTTACATTATCAGTTGTGCTTGCAGAAATACTCCCCTAAGGTGGGGCATAAATAAATTAAAAGTGGGGATCAGGGGTGACTCATTAGTCTGCCTTCCTCTGAAGCTTTTCAGTCTTTGCAGAAGAGGGTGATGGAAGGCTGAAGAGGAGAAGGAGCAGATTATCTCCTTTTGTAATGCCTCTTGTGAAGGATTTTTCTCCCACTGACTGAGCGCAGATATTGAAAGTCTGTTCTATCTCCCAAATGCCTGATGTCAACATCAGATGTCATCCACAACAGCAGCAGCAGCAGCCGCTGTGACAGTAAAAGGCAAACAGTGGAAGACATAGCCAAAATGTTGAAGTCCCTGCTTCCCTCCTCAGGGCTAACAAGACATGCAGAGACCTATATTCTGAACTTGGGATGCAGCTGTTAAAAGCACTTTAGTTTTCCAACCTGTGTGTCTGGAAAACTTCATGATTGCAAGTGATTTGGACAAGTCTGGCTTTTGAAGCAAAGCAAAAACTAGATTCTAAAAGTTTGAAAGTGTAACAACTGAGTTAGAGTGGCAGAATTTCACACCTCTTATTTCAGATTTTCAAAAGAGGCAAAAGAATGTGCCTGGTATTTTAAGTCATCTTTGTTCTTAAGAAAATAAAATACATGACATTTATATAAATGGATGGAATTAAATGACCCCTACAACATATCCTAGAAACCATAAAAAATTGAATCTGCATAGAAATTTTCATTCTAAGGGGTAGTTTGAAAAGTGTTCAGTTCACATAAAGGCTGTTTATTAGTCTCATCACATTTCCTGGTACAATGGAACAGTTAGTAATATATAACAATATGGGAAAACACTTTAAAATGACCCTTGTCCAAGGACTGGAGTGAGTTGCCTTACAGTAGGTTGTCATGCTGTTTCTTTTTCTTCTTTTTTTTTCAACTGCCATCTGTGCTACAGAATTTAGGTTTTCATTAAGGCAAAAATCAGCTGTAAGGATTTCAGTCTCATTCACATTAAAACCCCCTGGAATAACTGAGAACTTGGTCACATACTTACAAAGGAAAACTCTGAAATTCCATCCTCTTCTTTTCCAGATTGTATGTGACCTTTATGTGTTTAAAATCTGGACAGTGCTAAAACTGTTTGGACTTTTCAGGAGGCAACACCAGAAACCAAATCCCAAGCATTGCAGTGAAGCTCTTTTACCCTTCTGCAAACTTGAAAATGCATCTCTGAGAAGTCAGAAATATCCCATTAATCTCAATACAGTATCAGCTTGGAGCTCTAATGCCATTAACTTAACTTTCATGTTCATTAACCATTTCATTGTTTATGGAATTGTATGACATTAGGTGTATAGGGAATGGCACAGCTTGCTCTAAGCAGTAAATATCAATAACTGAATAAATAAATTACCAGCAGTCTGAATTGCTAATTAAGAAAAAATCAGAAAATTCCAGTGATAACTCTAAAATTATGTTTATTTTAAATCCATTTGCTTGGGTTTGTGAGTGGGTTTTTCCATTCTTGTATTTGTATCATTTTGGATTGTAGAAGAACTTAGGTGAATAAAAAGACCCTTACTAATAATTAGTATTAGTATTTCCATTGATGCCATTATCCAAACTGTTGAGGGAACTCATTAGTGATTCAGTTGTTGGTTTTGTGCTTCACATGAAGGAGGCCACCTAATTCTGCTGGTATCAGTGTATCTCCAGCTTGTCAATGGTGCTCAGGAAATGGTGCCATCATGAATTGTTACGAGAAGAAGTGTAGATTGAAAAACAAAATGATCAGTGAAGTAAATAGCCTCCCTCCTCTCTGTGGATATTTTTTGCAGGGTGGACGTTCTTTTTCACACATTTTAATCTAAACTGTTTGTATTTTGTTTTTTAATATTGATTTACGATACAAAACCACAGTTTTCATACTGTTCCGAGAAGCTTTTAAAAATGACATTGAAAGAAGCAGGTTTAGTATAATTCCATTAAAATGGGAGCCTTTTTAATATTCAAAAAGTTTGCATTCTGAAATTGTTTCCTCTCTTTCTGGATCGCACTATCCATTGGATCTCTCAAATAATTCCCCTCTGAACTTCTGGGATTTGAGAAGGTTAGAGGGAAGGGCTCTATTCAGAGTACTAAGCAGGCATGACTTGTTTTGAGTTGCAAAAACTGACATTCATGAAGCCAGACTAATGTTTGCACAGCCCTTGAAAAGTATATGGTGCAGTGTAATTGCTGTGTGCAACATAATTGTTAATTATTTGGCTTCAGGCAACCTAAAACCCACAGTGTGCTCACTCTCTTTATTTGCACGAGAACCCAGAAATCACAAGACTAAATAAAATCTGTGTTGTATAGGCCAGTTAACAGAGAAAAAAAAATTAATGAGAAGGAGAAATCCTGGCGTTCTGAACCACAACTCTTCTAAAACAGTGTTTCATGGGAGATTTGTGTGATACTTTTAGGTAAGACGCTAATCAGTAAACTCCATATTGCCCTGCAAATGGGCAGTACCAGTTCTGCTGACATTAGTTAAAGTGAAAGGGTGCAAGGCAGGTTGGAAAACTTTTCAGAAGATTGTTTTTCTTTTACTAATTCAACACAGAATGATGCAACGCTGGTAAAAGGAAAAAGAGAGCTTTGTGAGCAGAGGAATCAGGTTTTTAGCTTCATCTCATGAGTATGTGCAGAGCAGAAAGAGGTGATATGAAATGATTCTCAGACAAGATTTGACTTCTCACGTAAGCACACAGCAGTGCAAAATCAAATAGTAAAGAAAAGCTATTTTCATATAGCTGTTATTACTGGGAGAGGGTATCATTTCACCGTACAAAATCCCTATGGAATTTCCAGGCCTTATATTAATTTGGTTTATGCCACACAGAATAGTGCGCACCAGTACAAAATTAATAACTTGGTATATTGAAAGGAATGGTACATATTACTTGTTTGTGGGTTTCATGTTGAAGACATTTTTTTCTGATATTGTAGGTAGTTTCATATGCAAAACTTCACCCACAACAAATGACTCAGACCTAATAAAGCAACCCCAGTGAGAAAGCTGCTTGGTAAAGGATGAGCTGGCAGGGCCATACTGATTTGACAGAGAAAGCAGTTTGAATACATCTCGTGTGACTCATGATATCATTCACAGTCTCTCTACTGAGTCTAGCATGTGTGCAATATAAAAACATGTTATTTTGCAAAGCCTTTATATATCTGAGAGATGTTTAGCAGCAGACTTACAAATCTGGTGGAAACCTCTTCAGCTAAGTTACCTTTGTTATCTTGTAGCTTGTCTCACTTCAGAGATTAACGCAAATCCAACACAACAGTACAAGGATACATGTGTTCTGCTGTTAATACGGAAGTTTACATTAGATCAGGTCCTTCTTATACCATTTGTGGAAGCTTCATGGGGATCTCTTTCTTAGCCAGAGTAATTTTAGCCACTCACAACTGATTTGTGTCCTGGAAATACCCTTACAGAATAATGCATTTATCAGAGGAACCAAGGGAGAAAGTAGCTAGAACACTGCATTTCTGATGGGTTTAGCAAAGTGTGATTGATATTCAGGGGAGTTTAGATCATCTTGTCTGGTTTTGAATGTACAGCAGGGCTTATAATATTTAACCATTACTGCAGAGATATTTATGATATTAAGAAACCCCTCAAATATAGCTAATATTTTGTATACAAAATACTTTGATATAGGTGGATTCACAGATTAATCAGGTCAAATAGCTATAGAGCTTTAAATAGTGTTAGGCAAAAATGTCCTTTATGTCACCTAATAGTCAAGATAGATCAAAAGACATGAAACAAGAATGACTGATTGACCAATCAGTTAAAGAAATTAGAATTTAAGTGACGCTTTAACAGGGAAACTGAGAAAAATAAACTGAGCTTTAATTACGTTGATACAGAAAGGCTATGGAGAATTATTTGAGAGAAAGGAAATCAAGAGCTACAAGAACAGACATTTGAAATTCCTTTAAGAAATATAAAAAGCAGAGATAATCAAACTCATATCACAGATTTGGAACATACATATCAATTCCAGAAGATATTCTGCATTTTCAGAGACAGGGTTTTCTAATGAGAAAAATCTTAGAGTTCACTCAAGGTTTAAGTTGATGCTATTATTCCTAATTTATATAAAATTTCCTTATATATCTTAGAAATGTGATGAAAAGAACTAATTCTCCAAATTGATAAATATTAAAACATTATCAATACAGCAATCAAAATTGTTCTTTTAAATGCTAATGAAACACCCCCCTGCCTATTTGTATGAAAGACAAAATCTGTTAAAATTTAAAAGAGTAGAACAGTTAAAAAGACTTATTAAACCATAAAATATAGGTGCTTTTCTACATAATCAAGAATATAGCTATGTTAGGTATGTCAGTTCAGTTATTGCTTAAAACATGAAGTTTAAGTTACTGTGGAACAAACAGAAGTCCTATGTTGACTCTTTTTGGTTCTTCCCTACTGAATTCCCCTGGCATGTGATTGATGCAATCCCAGTCATAGGGAAGCAATACCAGCAATGGCACCGTTCTAAGACAACTGAATTATAAGCCAAGAAAAAAAGGAAATGCCTGTTGGCCAAACACAGCAAATATAACTGTGTCACGATTTTTTAGTCTTTATGTCTCTATCACAAATGAAAGCAGTATAAAGAAAGTCTGTTATTTCTAGCTCCTGACTGTACTAAAATATTGTCCCTATACAATAATGTTGAAACGGCTCTCTCTGTGTTGATGGTGGCATTTGCATTTGATTTTGTTCACATTTCACATGCAGACTCATCATGTTATGTTCCAGCTTTGGTCACAAAGAACAGACATCTAAACATGCCCATCCAACAGTTAGTTGTCCAGGCCATGTTGCCCCACATGATTTACAAGAATGTCACAGAAAATAGGGGCAGAATATGAGTGACATTTAATTATAGCACAGGTACTGAGAGGTTGCTAATAGGTCTGTTACTTGTCATAGATGGAAATTGGGTTGTCTTGACCTGATTTAATCTTAACAAATGTGTAATAGTTGTTGCTTTTCTCTTTATTAGATCCTGGATTTATAAATATCGTATGTGATTATTAGTTCTACTGAGTTAGGGTGGACAGATGCTGGGTATGATCATGCAGTTATGTTACCAAAATAAGCTTGGGCTGGCCTGTTTTCCCCTTTGCATGTTGTTTGCTTGTTCCTTTTCCTTGCATAGCATTGGTGTCTACATAGCCACATGCTAACTAAAATTAAGGATTTGTTCCAGCAGAACTAATGCAGCTTTGAAGAGAGGAGTAGAGAGGGAGGTGGGAAGAGTTTTCAGACAAATCAGTTCCTTGACCTGGCTTACCACACAAAAAATACCAGTGCTAACACTAGGGAGATGGACAAATGTGTGGGACAAAGTATAACGGCCCTGCCCATTGACTGCTTACACATATGTTGGGTTAAAATGATTATCAGCTTTTCTTTCTGCCTCTGCAAGCCAGCATTGTGATTACTTATTTCCAGCCTTTTAGAACCCCTTGCATCCTTGATGTCGTAAAAAAATAGTTGCTAATGGCTTCAAATTACTTTATCCAGTTCCCTATGAGCTGTAGGCCATAGTAAATTTCAGCAGGTATATACAATTTAATAACCTCTAACTTAGCAAAATAACCTCTAACTTGTTCTCTTACTTTCCCAGCCTGAGTTCTTGTTTTACATCACTGTGTTAGCCCTCTGACCATTGCTAACCTCCTGAGACTGCAGTTTCATGTTTGCTGACCAAATAGTATTCCTGTCCCAGTTGCTCTGGTGTTTGTCATGCGACATCACCCTCCAAGTTGTACTGGTGCAAGTGGTTGGGAGTCAGTTTTGTGGATTAAATCAGGGAGTTGATCCAAGTTGAAAAAGTCATGTTTTATTAATTGTTTTATTTTAACCCAAATCCCTGAGGGGACAGCATGCCAATGAGAACAAGCTGGGGATTGGGAATACCTTAAGCCACTGACCACTTTCTATTGTGTAAACAAGCCCCTGCAAAGACTTTAGAAAAACAGCTTCAGATTTACATGATTGCAGCTGAGATTAAAATCTGGCCTTGATGTATCAACCATCTGTTTCCATCACAAGAAAAGACTCAGCAAGAATATTTGTAGTTCTGAGGGTAGGATTCTGGTTTCATTCCTGTAGTTATACATTACAAATAACTCTACTGTCGGTGCCTATTCCAGTGTATACTGTTTGGGAACCTACTCTCAAGAAAATTACAGAATGAAAAGCATGCTTTGGATAGTCCTGGATTTTAGTCTCTTCAGGTTTATACCAGCATAGCTCCAGTGGACAGCTCTGGATTCATGCCAATCTAGCTCAGAATACAACTTTTTCTAAAGTAATATGGAAATGTATATAGTTTCGTCTCAACAGCTTTGAAGTAGTGCACTTCACTGCTGCTATCTTCATAGTTCTAATTAAATGTGACATTTTTTCACTCCTTGAATTTTGCCCGTCTCTGAAGTGACCGGTACAGGGAATGTACTAAATCTGTGAAGGAAAAACACACGGATGCCTATACTTTCATTTTCTCCAAATCCATTTAAAAACATATAAAATAGAAATGAAAACACATACAATGACATTCATTTCAACCAAAATTATCAACACTTGGAGATTTCATCTTGTTGACCATTGTGTTTGTTAGCAGTTACAGAAAATTTTACTCTAAAATATGGATAAGCATCTTGACTGGGATGCTGAATTTTCTGCTATTCTTTTTTACCTGTATCTGTTAGTTATGTCTGGTGCAAAGTGTCACCCACTGATTAATGTCACCACCAGTATGATGAAATACACACTTCACTTTCTTGGTGACAAGAACTGGAACACAGTTTTTATAACAAATGCTGGAAGAAAATGTTACTTATCTGTTGAGCTAATGGCTAAAAGAATATAGCAAAAGACCAGAGAGATGAGATTCCCCATTCATTTTTATACATCTGTGGGCTCATTTTTACACAAAAGATGATACACAACTTGGAATGCATTGAAAAAAGTTTTGTGTTCTTGCCTGATTTGCATACCTCTTCAAACGTGCACATAGCATAGGATATATTTATCCAGTATACATTTGTTTAAATAGTGTGGGGGTTTTTTGTCACACCATTCCTCCTCACTTTGTATCACAGTCCTAATTTTTACTTCATTTTCATCTTCTCACAATGTTATGAGTGTCCAAGTGGTCATATGTGTATGTACAACATTCAGATCCTTAAACATGAGCCAACAGTGTCCTAATGAAGGCTAGCCCAATACAGTGGGCAGCAGGTTGAGAAAAATTACTATCCCCCACTGCTTGGTGTCTGTGAGATCACTTCTGGAAGTCAGTTCCCATTGTGAGGCACTGTGGTACAAGAAATGTTGTTAGGGTAGGCACCTTACCAGTGCATATGGGGGATCTTAACAATGTATACTAAAACGTTGCAGGAAGGTGCAAGGAGAACAGAGCCAGGCTCTTTCCAGTGGTACCCAATGATAGGAAAGGGGTGATGGGCACCCATGGAAACATGGGAAGGTCCCTTTAAATATAAAGAATCATTTTATTCACTGAGAGGGTGACTGGGGTGCTCAGAGAGGTTATGGTGACTCCGTTGTTGAAGATATTCAAGGACAACTAACTCTAGGTGGCCTTGCTTGAGCATTGGACCAGACAACCTTCAGAGTTCATTTTCAAACTCAACCATGCTGTGATTCTGGGACATGCAGGCGCAAATCCATTGAAGAGTCAGAAAGATGATTAGAGAAGCCTGTGTTGTAGAAGGCTATGGAAAAGAACATAATAAAAGTAGGAAAACACTGGAACAGGGTCTCAGTCTCAATAATGGGACTTCCATCCTTGGTGACATTCAGAACACGACTGGTCAAAGCCCTGACCAACCTGGTCTAACTTACAAGTCAGGTCCCATTGCTGATCTTTCAGTCAACCTATAGGTTGGCCTTTCAGCAACCTAAATTATCACATGATTTTGTTTAAAATGTAAGCAAAACTTCCTGCTCTTCGCTGGTCTTAATTAATGCAGTGATATTTAAAGCAAGACACAGCACAAACACCAAATTGTTGGCAAAGATTAGTAGCATGAATTTTGACATATATGTTATTATTATTACTTTGCCTACAAGAAGGTGGTATAGGATATGCTGTACAACAGGCTGTTTTGGCTCAGTGTTAATACCACAGATTTTAAAGACATCACACGAACGCAACATTCCAGAGAAAACTTGAACATTCCTGCAACAAAAGATTATGATAGATCCACCCCCTCCTGCCATTTCAGCTGATCCTTTTCTACTCTGGCTTATATCCACACTTCAGTAATGCATGTGGAGAGAGTAAATTCACCTGCACAGGAATAAGATTTGGTGGACAGAAGTGTCTTTGCACTGTTTCTACTCATGAGCCTTGGCACAAAATTCAAGGCAGGATTGATTGAATCAATACCTTCTCATAAATCTGTGTTAACTCTGGATGCTGACTATCTACAAGCCAAGGAGGGGAAAAGTAGGTGCTCAGAAGCAGTTAGTGGAAGTTTACTTAGGATAAGATCTGGAGACAAGTAGTCATGTTGAATTTGCAAGAACCAGTAAACTCAGGGCACCTTGAGTCTACTGAATTGATGCAAGGCTACTTGAACACTCTGGTGTTATGGTAGGTTGTACAACTTGGACCTCATCCTGGGAGGGAGTGGCTGCTGTATGAAAAGACTACAGGATTATATGCCCACCTCATGATAAAAAAGGGCTCTCTGAAAGACTTTCTGAACAACTACATAGAAGCCATCAATGCTTCAGCACAATCCTTAACTTCCAAGTACACAGTGGGGTTGTTGCTCCTGCTATTGCTCTGACTAGTAACTATGAGTGAATGTGTGGGTATGTGAATGTGTAACATGGATAGCTATCTGCTATGAATAGTAGCAACTCAATGGTCAAAGAAATATTCTTTGTGACCTGCATGTTCCCCACTCAAGCCCCTGTCAGGGAAAAGGGAATTTACAACACTTCTTCTACAACAAATTAGAAATATAATGAGACAGAAAAGTGTTCTGTGCTGCTTGTTTCCTTGTTTTATATTTCCAGTTAAAAATAGGTGGTGCCCTGGTTTCAGCTGAGATAGAGTTAATTTTCTTCCTGAGAGCTAGTACATTGTTGCGTTTTGGATTTAGAATGAGAATAATATTGATATCACACTGATGTCTTAGTTGTTGCTAAGTAGTATTTACCCTAATTCAAGGGCTTCCCAGTTTTCCATGATCTGCCAGTGAGGAGCTGCACAGCAAGCTGGGAAGGAGCATACCCAGAACAGCTGATCCAAACCAAGGGGTATTCCATACCATTGAATGTCATGCCCAGTATATAAACTGTTTGGAGATGGCTAGGAGGTCTCGATCTCCACTCAGGCATGAGCTGGGCATCAGTCAGTGGGTGATGAGCAACTGTAGTATTCATCACTTGCTTTTCTTGTGTTTTATTCCTCTTTTTTTCCTTTTCTTCATTATCATTGTTATTGTTATTATATTTTACCTTATGTCAATTATTAAACTGTTCTTAACCTATGAGGTTTTCCACCAAGCTGGGGCATGTGAGTGAACAACTATGTGGTACTTAGTTGCCAGCTGGGGTTAAACCACAACAGTGGAAACAGATCAGGCCACAAAGTTTTGAAATAAAATCATTCAACAGAGAGCTTCAATGTCAATATGCACTCCATACAGTACTAATACTTTTTATTCCAGTAATTATCCGTAGAAGTTTCTACAGTAAATCAAATCTAAGGCATATTGTCCTTGAACAGTAGATAGTACTAAATATGTCAAAGAAACTGCAAGAAGCCTGGCAGTACATTGCCAGGGAGTTGGTTGACTGTGTAGAAGAGTGTGCTTCCAAAAGCCCTGATTACTGGTTGTTATAGGTCCCTGAAATTATGTGTTGTGTAATACTTAACGTTATAATTATATGTAATTTTGCTTCGTGTGAAAGAGTTTCTATTGCTGCTTTGAAATTACCATTACATTTTCATTTCAGTGAATGCCCGTTGTTCTACTACTGAGAACATGTTATTTATTATTGTGATTCTTTTTGTGTGCCCCCACTTATTTGCTTTCTGTCTAAGGCAAACACACGAGAGTCTGTCAAAGGGGTTTTACTATGTTTTATCTCAGTTAATTCTTCTGTCACATTTTTGATAGAGGGAATTTAAATTGTGCAGTCCAGATAACAAGAGATTTTTTTTTAGTTAACTAAATTGCAATATATAGATATATATTATTATATTTCTGTTCTATAATCATTATATTTTGTACATAGTCCAGTAACTGCTTGCTTTTTGTGCCACTGCTTCTTCATGAATAATGGTCTGTTTTGGTCTATGTACAGTGTTTGTTGTCTTTTTCTGAGGTACAGACACTTTAGAACCCAAGGTAGTGTGCAGTTCCAGTGATTTCCTTTAAAGTGTTCCAAAGTTTTATCTGCCATCATGTTTTCTATTCTGTCAGCTTGCTTAAGACCTCCAAAGTTTTTCACAGTTTGTCTGGTCTTGATCTACTTAAATAATTCTGGAATGTCAGCAAAACACTTTCCAGATAGTTGATAAACAACAGATGCCCAAGGATGGAACCTTGTGGCACACCACAGATAACCTCATGCCACAGCAACCATATTTCTTTATTTTTGTTTCTTATTACTTCACATTTTTTATCTGTGCAACTACTTTGTCTCCTCCTCCTTTTTCTCTTCGCCTACTTTTCTTCTTTAGTTGCTCTTTAGTAAGAGTTTGGACAAAGGACCAGACATCTTTATAGTTTATGTCACCTTTCCGTTTTACCTACTACGCTACTGACTTGCTCAAAGTATTTTAGCAGATTAGCTCCTTTGCAGAGCTCACAATGTATAGATCTCATTTTATTCTATGTATTTTACAGTCACCAATGCAAATAATTTATCAGCTATTGAAAGCAAGCTACTGATCTGCAATTCACTGGATGACTGCATATACTTCCACCTAATTGCTTGTGCAACACTGAATGTGCTTCAGCCCTCGAGTGTGGTAGTCACTCCTGCTCTCCCACTTAGGCAAGTGACATGTTGTGTGTGTAAATGTAATGACTTCCAGTACTGAATGTTTGTATAAGCACAGGGTACTATCACATTTAATGCAACGAACACAACAGACCACTGAGTTATGCTGGTGTGTTTGCACTAAACTTTTACTCTTTAGATTTGAGTCTCACAGTTTGCTCCCTTTCTTTCCTTATTATCTTCATAACAACTTTACACTTCTGCCAACTACCTGTACAAATGATAACACATCTTAAGTTTTGACAGGCAGGAATTTACACACACCAATTTGCAGCTGAGTCTAATACATTCAGCCACTTTCTTTTTCAAAATTCTTAATCCCAAACAAATCTATCTGTGATCTGCTTCCTATTCTCTGCTCTCTCTGAGGGCCCTGTTGCCAGCTTGTCTCTTACAGCTTGTCAGCGTTTGCTTCTCTAGTGCAAATAACGTAATGTCCAGTCTCTCCTGACTACAGGGACTAATCTGTCTGTAAGGGAGCCTTATGTACTGTATACCAACCAGGCTGTATTGACTTCAGTGCTGTTAGATTAGTCTATGGCACCAGATGGCCTTCTGTCTTTTTGGCACTCTCACAAAATGGCCACTTACTCTGCTGCTCCTCGGATGGTGAGTATTTGCACATGGAGGATGATGGCTGCACTCAGAAGTCTTTCGTTCTCTCCTGGATTGTTTTGGATTTACAGCAGAGAGTCCTGCGTGCTCAGGTAGCCCCTTTCAGACAAAACAAATATCCTTCATGCTACAGCGGAAGAATCTAAAGACTTTTCCACTACGACTGGAAATGAGGCTGTAGAGCTTTCTCTTCTGGACTCATACCCAGATATACTGGAGCTCAGAATGAGCAAAGATGTTTAGAACACACAGTTAGCAAAACAAGGAGTAAAACTAGGAGGAAATTGTTGCAGATAGATAATTATTAGCTCAGACAAATCTGGAGTTGAAAAGCAACTCTAGAATAAGTAAATTCATCCTTCTGGAGGTCCTGTCAGAGAGGCCATTCCTATGAGAGCCCCCATAGAACTCTATTTGCAACCTCTGTCTAGGGACATAGAAGCAGAGCTCATGACATTGTCCCCTACGGCTGTCCAGCTGCAGCAGCAGCCCTTTGCTTTGCAGCTGTTAGCAGTTACAGCAGCAGGTTACAGCAATTTTGGGCATCTCTATTCTACAGAAGAAAGTGAACTTAGCTCTGGACACTGCATTTATATGTGACAGTTATTGGCCATAATGGCGATGTGTTCTATCTACATGTCTCTAATCACATCTGCATATTCCTTTGCAATGTTGGACATTTCTCCCTATCAACCAAACTGGGGAGAGATGAATTCTAGCAAGGAAGATAAATGGGCTAAAAAGGTGGAGATAAAATTTATGATAAGGAACTTGTAAAAATGTAGAAACCAGAGTGCAAACCTCCATTTTCCCAGGAGGCAAGATCCTGAACTCTTGCACCTTACCTCTTCAATGACCCTTACCTCAAGAGTCTTCCTTTTTCCAAAATGACCTCACACTTGTTGTCTGGTCACCTTCTGTAGAACCAAAGTGAGAAAATAAGATGGCATTAGATCTATTAACACATTTTCTCCAGTGAAACATAGAGATGAGGAGTCAAGGTCTTGTCATGTTCTGTGCTGAGCTGAGGCAACAGGCTCTGCCAGGGTGCTGAGCTCTGGAGCAGTACCTGGTTAGGAGCAGTTAAAACTTTGTTGTCCCTATTTTTGTGCACTGCAGCTAACACGGATCATTTTGTGGCTTCCACAGTATATGCCAAGATAAATTATTTGCAGTGAGCTTCTCCTGTACAAGTGGTCAACACACATTTTCTTACAGAACCAACAACTAGCATATCAAAAGTGAAGACCTGGTACTTCATTAATTCACTTTCCTTCGTGTATTTTTTTTTCCTAGCTGTTCTTTTTTCAATATTTAGCCAAATAAATCTCTTTGCTGAATTTATGGAGAGATGCCTAACAAGGGATTCTTGGTCTGAGTCCTCAGTATATTGGCAGATGGCTTATCTTTGGTGTAAGTGTACGGTGTTAATGGATGGCTGTCCTTGTGAGCTTCCCCTCTCCATTTCTGAATATCTTGAAGAGTTTATGCCAGAAAACCTAACTTGTGGATTTCCAAACCTAACTCATGGATTTCCTTCTTTATTTCCTTCTTTAAGATTTTGAGGGGAAAGACTTAAAAAGAAAATCAGATTTTTAGAACCATTTTCCTATCACACAGGAGGCAGTAGCTGATTTCTCAGTTGAGTTGTCAGAGAGAAGTCAAATGTTTTTGGAAGGAAAACAGTGAGTCCAGAGGACTGTCTAGCTAAATTCATCCATCATCATGCATGGGAATTTCAAAGTGCCCATGGGTTATTCAACACCCAAGTACAGGGAAGTAACTGTTTAAATCACTCTTAAGGCTTTCTTAAAAATTGCAGGCTACACACAGTCAATGTCATTAGAACATTTTTTCCTTGAGGGAAAGAGCTTAGCAGAGAGACTGGTGTTTCAGTGTTCTGAAAAGTTCACTGAGTTATTTTCCCTCTGTAGGGGTAAAGGTGCTGAAGTAACTTTAACATCAGTGTTTTCAAGTTCATTTGAACATAAATATTGCTGTTTGCCCTCTCTTCCTTCCTTCCTTCCTTCCTTCCTTCCTTCCTTCCTTCCTTCCTTCCTTCCTTCCTTCCTTCCTT
>JAWWEE010000281.1:0-14841 GCA_035221455.1 Xenops minutus | reverse complement strand
ATTGTAACTCTGACTCATAATCTCTCTGGTAGTGGGTCCATTTCTTCTGCTGGTTTACCTTCAAACCAGCACAACAAAGAAGAAAGAACAAGGTGTCCATAAACATGGAAAAGCACTGAGCTGGGGCTTTTCAGCCTCCACAGAGAAGTGATGGAGGAGATGGTGAAACAGCAGTAGAAAGAGCAGAAAATCAGCACAGAGATGGATACCAGTGGCATAGTAATTCTTCAGTGTGCCTCCACTCCCTGACAGCACACAGAGCTTTTTGTAAACAGCACATATTGAAGAATCCCTCTTCCACACTACACACAGACAAACTGTACAATTCATCCAAGCCAACCAGGACAGATGTTATTTTTTCCATGAATAGAGTCCATATTCAAAAATCTTTCTGGATGAATTAAGCTAGTTTTGGAAACCTTATTCCAGCCTAGCAATCTGCTTTCATAAAGTCCCCTTATAAGCTTGGGCTAAAATTATGTAATAATAAGTTTAGATTCAGCAGCTAAAATGGCTAATTTTAACAATGAGGTCAGTAAGAGGGAGAAGATGATGACGTATGGTTTGGTGGCTGCAATCCAGTCCAAACAGTCAGCAAAGTAAAGTAAATACTTCTAGTCTGTGTTTGGTCTGCTCTTCCTATCTGCACCTGCCGAAAGACTCGTTGTACAGCAAATGAAATTATAATGCTCAGCGTCCGTTATTAATATGTTCTGCAATCAAAATCATTTGTAAGATTGCAAAATTTTAATCTGTTTTTTAAGAAACAATCCACTTACTCTTGTCACAGGAGATATTTAGGGTTTGTTTCCACTGTGTATGTTGCCCATACATACTGTCTTTAAAAATAAAAAGCTAAAATTATAGTATCTTAATATTATAAGACAGAACTATGCAGAAAAAATCCAACATTCACCTGTGTTTTCCTCTTAATTGCTATTCAGGCCCCCAGATAGAGCTTTACTGTTAGAGCTGTACAGTAGCCATATGGTACTTCACGTTCCTGAAGAGAGAAAGAGAGGAAAAAGAGCTAATGCTCCCATTGAATTTCACTGAGTCTCATGTTTCTTCACTACCACAGTCACATCATTCAGTTCATGGTCCTTAAGACAAGTTAAGGAAGATACTATTTTGAAGCAGCCTTTCCTAAAAATAAAATAAAACAAAAACCCCACACAAACTGCCCCCCTCCCAAACAAACAAACAAAACCCCCCCAAAAAAACAAAACAAAACCAAAACAAAAGAAACAATCCACAGTTTGGTACTAAAAGTCTCATCTTTTAAGTATTTAGCAGATAGAGCGTTGCCACTTGAACAGTTCCTTCAATTCAGAACTTTCTTTTTCTGACCACAATTATGCTGACTGGCAGATGTCATCATGGTACCATGGGAGGAAAAGGACTTCATACAAGTAGGGCTAAAATTCCAGAACAGACAGCCATAGACAGAGATTAATGTTTTGCATCCTCCCCCCCATCAAAAAAAAAAAAAAATTAGAATAGTCAGTTTCCTTTTGAACTATCTCTTGGAATACTCCAATAAACCTGTGGATACACCTTTGGATATACCTAAGTATGTTCTATCATACAATGAAATAAGCGTAATTCAGAAATAGAGCTCTTGCAGTAATCGTTACTGGAAGAGCACTTTTTTTACTGTTAGGGTCCTCTTCCATTTATATTATATTTCTAATGCAGTTTTCCCATCATACAAAGAAATTGCAAAGTAGCAGAGGCAGGGGAAAATTTAGACATTTCTTCAAGTCTGCTGCACATTCTGATTTTGCAAAGAAAGTCAACTCCAGGCTGAAAGATCATCATTTTTGCCTTCTCCAGATTTCTGGTTGATTCATGCCATGACAGAACTACTCACTTCACAGGCTATGCTGCCAGACATTCCTTTTGGAGTGAGAAAGTACGGAGAGTAGTTAAGCACCACTTCAAAATATAGGGAGTTATTTTCAATAGGGGGGGGCCAGGGGGGGGGGGGGAGGCAAGCAGTGATTTTAAAGAAACAAATCACTTTAAGGTTTGCTTTGAAATTATTCTTGACCTTTAAGGACAGTCATACTTCTCACTAAATTCAGTGGTGTGGGCTGGGAGTCAGCTGCTGCCTGTGCATTTATCTGATTAATATCTCATAACTAATAAAGTGGGCCTCAGATGGCCATTGAATCTTTCAGCATCTACAGTGACCTGGCATTTGGAGAAATGTCAAGTGAAAATATTTCCAATGCAACTCCACATATCAATAAATACATTACATATAAGGCTAGGCAAGTACAATAGTTTCAAAGAATCTGTGTTACAAAAGGGAAAACCTCTTCAATATCTCTCAATAGATCGTTCCCTTTAGCCCACAACTGTAATTTTAACATATAGTAGAGTTGTTGGACTGTTTCCCTCCACATTGCTAAGGACTAAACACTGTATAATTCCTGCATAAAAGGTGATCAGTATATTGGCTTCTATAGTGTACCTGAGACTCTGGCTAATTTCTATTTAGCTATTGTGAAACAGGGACCACAGATGCACTACCATCTCTCTCCCAAGTTATAAATTTGTTAACAGGAAAATATTTATCATTACTTCAATCTCTAGCTACAGATGAGTTAATCTTGAATACAGTTTCTTAAAGATATCACCATGAACTACCAATGTTTTTAAAGACTACTGCATTTATTAAGGGAACTGTGGTTTTTTCCTCATTCAACACCAATTTTGTCCTTGTAAGTATTAAATGCAAATGTAACCAAAAACCTCAATTGTTCAAACATGAATGAATTTGAGCCATTATATGATACTTCATCTGACCAGACAAGAGAGCAAGGAGATAACACAGCTACTTACTGATAACTTCCACTTAATATTAAACTCTTTTGGTTCCTCTCTTTTCATTTACAATTTTATGCACTACCTAGTATCACAGCATTTGGTCCAAACTAAGATTGCTAGGTATGGTGATTGTTAGTATTGTATAGATTCTTTTTCCTAGTATTTTTTACTATTTTCTTCCAATACCTCACTGAATAAAAAACTTCAAAACTAGCAATACAAGACAATAAAATTTGTGTCCAAGTTTTGTTGGAATTTGTAATAAACTATCAAATGAGGTATATCTATGTAGAACCGGTGTTTAAGCTACCTTCTGTGGGTCACTCCTATGTCACTTGAATAGCTTTTCAGGTTCCACAAAAATGTTTGGTCACAAAACTTTCTAGGTTGTAAAATAAAGCCCACAGCTGTGGCTATTGCAATACAAAGATAAGGGTGAAATTGGTTGCACAGTGTTTACTCTTTAAGTCAGACTGATTATCAAAATGAGTTATGAACCATAAAGTATTGATTCTGAAAAATAAGACATGACCCAAGGAACATCATACAAGAGCAGAACAACTCCATTTAGAGAGTTCACCTTGAAAGTAAGTCAATCAGAAGATGAATGACTGACAAATTCAGAAGCTACAATGGACCTACATCTGTGCAGCACTGGGAGCATCAGTCTCCCTTCTTTACAAGGGAAGTTATATTTAAATCTAATTCCTCCAAGAAAATATTCTATCAGCATCCAGGGGCAGACATCACCACTGAAGGGATATGGCTCTTGGAAGATAATTTTTGTTTAATGATGTTATCAATCTCTGAATACAAAGACCTCTTAAATGAGGAGTCATTACACTAAATCTCATTAGTTCAATAGACAAGAATGAAAGATAGACTCTGCTGGACATCCCACAGAGTAAGTCTTATAAACTGTAAGTTTTCTGATCTAGTAAGACATCTTACAAGGCTTTTTAGCTTAGAAGTCTCTTTAATTTGCAGTATTAGGCTGAACAAAATGATTAGGAAGAATGAGTGACTGAGGCCTCCTACAAATAGGAGCAGGCTCATGTCCACAGCCACTGGGGAACTTCAACTACCATAAAGTGTTCTAGAAAAAAAATCACAAGGAGCATATATGTAATCCAGAAGGCTCATGAAGAACACCAATTTAAAATTTACTGAGTAGGTTGATAGAGAAACCAACAACAATAGGTGCAGTGATGGAACTCATACTCAGAAACAGGTAGGGTCTCACTGGGAATGTGAAAGCTGAGGGCAGCCTTGGCTACAGGGACCATGAGATGATGGCTTTCAGAACCAGCAGAGGTGGGAACAATAAGGGCAAAAAGCAAGATCACAACCCTAGACAACAGTAGAGCAGACTTTGGAGTCCTTAAAGGTGTGCTTGGAAGAGTGCCATGAGATGACACCATGGAGGGAAGAGGAGCCCAGGAAAACTGATTAATACCCAAGGATCATCTCATCCTAGCTCAAGAGCAGTGAGAACCAAAGAACTGGTATCCAGAAAAAAATACCTGGATATGGTCCCTGTATGAATGAAAAAGAGGAGGCTTATGCCAAAAATAAGTCAAAAAAAAAAAAAAAAGAAAAAAAAAAGCAGCATTCAGAAGGTGAAAGCAGGGACAGGTGAACTGGGAGAAATACAGTGACACTGCCTGAGCCTATGGGATCAAGAAAGACAAAGCCCACCTAGAACTGAATATGATGGCAGACGGAGAAGGTAACAAGTAGGGCTGAGGTACTGAACACGGGACTGACTTTCCTGAATCCCACGTCTCAGAGAATAGAGGGAAAGCCTGGAACAAAAGAGACTTCTCCTTGCTGGAAGAGGACCAGAACAGGGAATGCTTGAGCAAAGCAGGCACACAAGAGAGCATGAGCCCTGATGGGATGAACTGTCAGGTGCCAAGGGAGCAGGCTGGTGTCAGAGCAAGGCGTCTCCTGAAAATCCTTGAACAAACCTACTGATGGAAGAAGTGCCTGAGAACTGGACGAAAGCAAATGCCACTCCTCCCTTTGAGACCAACAGGAGTTCAGTCAGCCCCACCTGGATG
Source organism: Xenops minutus (assembly GCA_035221455.1). NCBI lineage: Eukaryota > Metazoa > Chordata > Aves > Passeriformes > Furnariidae > Xenops > Xenops minutus. The sequence goes on along the minus strand of JAWWEE010000281.1, from coordinate 9,943 downwards.
TGTGCAGAGGCTAGGAAGCAGCTAATCCTGAGAACCATTTCCAGGTATATGAAGGAAGACAAGCTGCTTCGGAGTAGTCATCATGGCTTTACCAAGGGGGAGCCTTGCTTGACCAACCTGACAACCTTCCATGAACATCTCTCTTTTGGGGAAAGCCTGGAGCAGAGAAGGCTTGGGGGAAATCTTATCAATGTGTTTATATACCCAAAGAGGATAGAAATGGGATGGAACCAAGCTCTACCTGGTAGTGCCCCGTGACAGGACAAGAGACAACAGGCACAGAATGAAAGACAAGAGGTTCTGTATGACAGATTCGAGAAACACTTTATTTACCAGGAGAGTGAGCAGTGACACAGGTTGTCTGCAGAGATAATGGAGTCTTCATTCTTGGAGATCCTCAAAAGCCTTCTGGACATGATCCTGAGCAGCCAACTCTAGGTTCCCCTGGTCCAAGCCCCCTGCCCAGCTCAAGCAAGGTGGACTAGATAAGCTCTAAAGTTGTCCTCTAATCTTAGCCCTTGACATGAATATATGTGTGTTTAAGAAATGGGGTTCTGTTGATGCTGCTATAAAGACAATAGTTAGAAATATTTCAGCTTCTGATGAAATCACATTTTTTTAGTGCAGGTCAGGTGCTTTAATTGTGGCTGTGCAGGTGTCGATGGAAATTTTTTTATTAAGTAGATCTTCTCTGTATTACTATCTCCAAGGCCATTGTGTTCCTGCATAGTAGTCCTATACATGGGTTTTGCTGGCTTTTCCCATGGTGAAGGGTGATTATGTGGCACTATGGGCTGAACACAAAATGCGTATTTTGGATGTGTGAACATCAGGAAACATTTTTGTTGTGAGCATGAACAAGCACTGGCCATTCCAAAAACAAGTAATATTTGAGATTTATCATACCCCATATTAACATTTTTCAACTGGATTCTGTTTAGGAGTGGATAAATCAGAAACACTAATAAAGCAAAGAAGCATTCCAGAAAAAATAGGAAACAAAAAAAAGATTTTAAAGATTTGTGTGCCTGGAAGGAAAATCTAAAACCTTTGAGCTGATGACTCACAGGTGGAATGGAGAAGGCACCAGTCTCTTCTGTCTTCACCACCATATCTACTTATCAACAAAACAAAAGAAGCTTTGTTAGACTGTCTGTGATGACGTAGGAGACTGATCATCACGCAGGCATTGTTTTGGTGATTTTTCACCATGCTAGTGAGAAATACCTTTACCTATGGCTGGAAATAAAGCTACTTCAACACAGATAAAGTGTGGAAAAAGAGAAAGGGACCTTGTGTTGTGCTGCTGAAATAGGTTCTCTTGTTTGACTTCACTTCTTATGAATACTGGAAGTGCCAGGGGCAGAATGGCACTTAGTGCTCCTTGTTGGCAGCAACAATCATTCAGGGTAGTAGATGGGCCACTCTGAATCTCTTCAGCTGTGCTCACTATACTGGTTTCATAAACTAGATAACATTACAAGCTGTATTTCATGGGTCTTTTTGATTCTAAGGATAGGATATATGATGCCAAAACCAGCCCTGCCACCAACTCTAACAACTACAAGACTTTGTCTCTCTGTATCATCAAACTAACGCACAAGAATAGTAAATTCACATAGAGAAGGCAGGGTGAAAAAGTCACGTGGAGTATTAATGACTATTTCTTGTCCTCATTGCTCTAGCCTTCTCAAATATGGTTTTTGAAAATTTAACCTGGGGAAAAAGTACTATAGTGATTGTTGGCATAGTATTTTATAAACTCAGACTACAGCAACAAAACCATCTACATACCGCTGTCTTTTCCCTTACCCTGATAACACAGTGGTAGAAAAAATTTTCTACAAGGAGAGAAAATGCAGCATATTATACAAAAAATGTAGAGCCCAAATAACTGTTCTTGAAATGAAGAATTTTAATGAGATATTAAAGTACCAAAATATTTCATATTATGAATAAAATTGTTGAACTTTCTAGGATGAAGAGCAAGATTCCTAACAAAAACACCTAATACCAAGAAAAAAACTACATCAGTTAGAAAGGAGACTGTACTTGGTGGTCCAGACCCATTCTCCAGCTACAATTTTTCAGTGTTTACACAATATTCTCATACGTCTTGTAATTATCACTTCTGTCTCTTTCATGTGCACTAATACAGAGTGACAAGAGTATATTAATGCAGGATCCCTCTACTGTTCATTCATTGGAGGCCCTTTTTTTTGTTTGTTTTAAAGGATGGAATTTTTGAAGGAAAGCTTGCATCTTCCCTCTTCTTTCCTGACATAAGCATGCAAAATACAATAATGGAGTCATCTTTTAGAAGTGCCTGTTACACCCTGGTCTTGAAGCCACATGCTTGGCCAGGCATTTCACTTTAAGTTAGACTCTCAATAGTTCCCATACAAAACTTTTGCAGAGTCTTAGTTCTTTGATACCTTGAATTCTCTTGCAGAGAAAAAGCTACACAGTTTTCCCCAAGATTTTTTTTTCCATTTTAGTGAGAAAATAAACATTTTGGCAAAAGGTTTTACAGGGATAAGAGGTAACCAAGGCAGAAGTATTTCACCAAAACACCCAACACAAAGACCCAGTCTTCAAAAGCACCCACCACAAATCAATTAGTACATCAGCTCAGTAAAACACAACTTACTGTTTTGAAGTTACTCACAAGAGGAAGAAAAGAGAAAACAAAGAAAAGAGAGAAGAACTAAAGAAAGAAAGATAGGAAAGAAATAATTACCACCAAGGCGTCACACACTGGCAGGCTCCAGAAGAGAAGGCTGGACTAGAGGGAGGCCTTTGTGTCCCTGTTATAGAGTTTGGCTACTGTGGCCACTCCCGGCAGGACAGCTGGTTCACTGACCACTCAGTGCCCTGCTGGCCAAAGGGAGGGGTGGCACAGCCAGTCAGAGGCTCCAAGGGGCCTGGTGTGGGTAGGCTACAAGGCAGGCCTTCCTTGATCAGCAGCCCATCCTCATGACTCCTGGGTCAGTGTGCTCCGTGCAATTCTCTATGCTGGCCAGAAGCCTTGCCATGGGCTTCTTTGCCATAGGCAGCTGGCCCGACCATGGCCCCTGCCCCAACACAGCACACGCAGAAATAAGACAGTTGATTCAAGACATCAGTCAGTGAGATACAAATCCAGTCTCTGACAGTGCCATACACTGGTTTTGATCACTGTCAGTTCTGCACTTGTACAGAAATAGCCAGGAATACTTACAAGAGCTAATGCTGTTAGTTACTGCTGAGCAGAAATGGAAGGAGAATGAATGAAGACACATAGAGGAGGAGCAGCTCCTTCTGGCTGCGTTAACCATTGCTTTGCCATGCTATTACTCCATTTGCAACAGAGAATGTTTAAATTTGACCTCTGTTTAGATGAGGTGGAAAGAGAGAGAAGAAAAACCTTGGAACTTCTGTTCTTAAGTTCCTCAAAATTTAATTTTATATCCAGCATTTGGAATAAACTCACCACTGAGTTTGCTGTAAGGTATAGAAAAATGGATGGAAGCCGTGACTTTGACCTAGAGTATGAAAACTGTGGGGTTTTTTTTGACTAATTAAATCTATTATACTCATATGCTCAATTTGCTATTAAAAAAAGGAACATTTGATGTTTAATAAGTTGTCTTTAATTCTTATTCTGGAAAAAATTTTTGGTCTGCATGTATTCAGACTGTTCAGTGCTTTAACCTATGATTCACCTATCAAAATCTGAACCTATCCTTTTAGTTTCTACCACTACAATGTCATCTCTAGTAATGGACACATTGCATGATTAAATAAAATATTATGATTTGTTGCTTGGGAGTTTTATAAGGGTATTGAAGAATGTATAATAATAAGGATATTCCTACTACAAATCACTTAATTCCTTCTCTCTTAATACTTTCCCATTACTACCTCAAGTAGGAATAAGAGCATACTACAGAAGGCCAGACAGACAAGATGAAGCTGAAGGCTGTTTCACCGGTTCCTAAGTTGTCCAACAGTAAAAATTCTGGCTGATATAGTCCATAAGGCTAACATTCTGAGTATTATTTTATTGTTAAACTTTATAACGGGAAAATTCCACCTTTGTTTTTGGTGCACAAATTTTTTGTAGAAGTTTAAGAATAGAGATATTGTATATTAAAGAACATTTTCTTCATATTGGTGGTGTATATTTTGTCAGAGACATTGAATATATATAACTAAGAGCTACATTAAAAAATTATATATAATTCAGGCAAAACTTCATAAAATTTGAATGTCATGTTAGAGAAAAGTTATAGACTCTGTGGGCAGCAGGTATATCAGAACTGGACACAGTCTAATATAACCTCACCTCTTTCCTTTATCATTCTCATATTTATAAGTAGCTTTTTGTACTCCTTTATTATTACCTTCAAAATAAGATCATGTTGCATGCTATTAAATCAATTATCTTTTTCTAAAGCAGTCTGTCTGGAAAAGTGACTTTCATTCAGTTTTTAAAGTGTATAGCCTCAATTATGTTATATAATATGCTGTTCAAATTATACTGGATACCCAAGAAATCTAGACACTCCTGTAAGATTACCTGTGTTTAATAATTACTTCACTATTTCTACACGTCTGACCAAGCTGAACCAATGACATGAATTTGGAAAGACAACTACCTAGAAGAAACTTTAATAAGATGTTTGCAAATCCAGATCCATTTATAGAGGTTTTTTACAGCATATAGTTCTAATAATGATAGATATAAAAGTTATAAACAATCCTTGGGAAAACAGAAAGAGAGGCTGAATCTCATAGCATAAGTTATTTACTGGAAATATGTGATACTCAGTAAGCAAAATGTAACTGCAAGAATAATATTGAAATCAACTGTATGTTCATTAGCTCTCACCAATACTGACTGTACAGACATGTGCTTCTAACCAAGAACTGCACAGTGCTACTTGGAAACAACTGACAAAATCTCTTTCCTTCCATTCCTTTTGAACTTCACTGGTAAATGTTTGGCTGAAAAATTTGTGGAGCTCACAGTGTGAATTCTTATAATTAGAGTGATTTTGTGACACTGCTGGCAGCACCATACCTGCAGTTTGTCAAACCGTTCCCACTCATCTCTGAAGTAAATAGATGAAATGAAGTTGTTGATTTCAAGCATATGTCAGAGAAGTTATTCATCTGCCCTGAAGTGTGTGACTACATGTTCTAGTAAAAAGACTGAACAATTTAGTTCTATAGTCCCATTAACTTTATTGCAGCTAAATATATCTTGTAACTCATGGAGGTGATTCTTTCAGATATCACTTTGTAACCATTATGGACTAAATATTCACTGAGAGTTAATTTCCAGAACTAAACTAATTCCGAAAACCAGTTCTTTCTCTGGCTGTAATGGAAGCAAAGTAGTCACATGGACTTACTGACACAAGTAGTCTAGCAATCCACAACGATCAATTAATTTTTTTAATACATCTTCTCAATAACACACAGAAATCTCATTTAGTAGGTCATGGATTACTAAGAATGAAGTTTAAAGACATTGCAAATATCTTACTGGGAAAGCTCTAAAGAACTGCACACCTACAGGAAAGTATGCTTTCATCCATATTCCTTTTCCATTCACATGTGATAACCCAATATTAAAAGAACAATTTACTAACATATATGAGATTTTTTCCTAGGCACGTACAACAACTAGAATTTATGAATGATTCAACTCAGGTCATACCTATTATGTAGAGTTCAAGACTGCAGAAGTAATTGGCCTTTCTTATGATCAATTTAGGTGAATTCCTTTGAAACTTTTAAGATTATGCATCCACATGTCAGTGTATATGTAAATGAAAGTCATATGAATCGACAAATCAAATTAGTAAGACCTGAGTGGTAGCAATTCTGAAAATTTCAATCAGTTCTTGATCTAAATCAAGAACTGATTGAAATGAAGAAATCTCTCTGCTTCTGTAATAATGTTTGTTACAGTATTTTGTTGTTCAGGGTTTTTTCTATTACATCTTATTATACAGCATTCAAGCATTTTCTATACTACAGAGTGTCATCACATTTTCTGCAGATTTTATTCTACTCTTAATTGAGTCGAAGTAGGTGTGTTCAAGATAAGCAATGGTACTTTTGAAGAGCTGCAGATGTGATGGCTAGGATCCAGCTTCCACTGAAGTAAAGGGAAACACTTCAATTGCTTTAATGGGTCTTGGATTTTATCCCAGGTGCACTTTGACTTAATTGGATTATTCCTGGGAGTAAGCGCAGTATCTATTTGAGAACTCACATACAATGAGTATTTGTGAGATCTAGTATGTAGAAGTGAGCATCTAAGAGGCAAAAAGAGCCATTCTCATGGTAGAACTAGTTAAAGAGCATGAGAAATAAAAAACACCAAAGTTTTGCAAGAAGAAGAATATTTTTATATTAATGTAGCAGAGCAATACATCAAGAATTTACCTTTCATGTCTCTATGAAACCTCCATATAAATTTATACTTTCACACACGTTAATGCAGGCTAAACTCCCAAAGGACTGAAAAAGGTAGATGCAGAACTGGGCCTTATAAATCCAGTGAATGTAGCTAATTATCATAATTGATCTTTTCATCAGTATATGCAAAATACTGAAAATGTGTCTTAATATAATATCAATCATAATGCATTAGACAATATTTATCTGAAGCTTTTACAAGTTATACTATTCAGAATTAACTGCTGTCAAGCCCTCCTCTGCCAAAGATCCCAGAATAATGTACCTTTTAAAACAGTTACATTTGCTATTTTTCCAAATGTTATGCACTGGATGGAGTCCATCTTAAAAAAGGCTCTAATCTAATAATATTAACAGCATAATAAACTGACCACTTTGAAATTCTGTAAGACTTTTTTCAGATCTAATGTAGTCTAACATCTGGTGACTAACAGACATTAAAGATAACCACAGTAGTCTAGTAAAATCGGAGTTAGGTGCCAAAGATTACATCAATAAGAGACACTATAGATGCAAATTAACATCTGAAAACTGCAGTGACCCTGTTACTAGAACACGCTTAATCAGAATTGCATTATAGCTGAACTATACTTTATTCATTATCTGATTAGTAAGAGATATCTCTGCTCAAATGAAGGTGCAAATGGGACCAAATGCTGAAGTCAACAAGAGGGATTTTATTTAACAATACATGTGTGGTAGAAAGATATAAAGAAATAGAAAAGTTGTGGATAGGGGGAGAGATTGAGAGAAAGAGAGAGTCCTGTTGGTCCTTCCTCACCCTGGGCTTCTTGGTGGTGGTCCTGAGGTCATTCAAAACTTTTTATTATTTATACATCTTAGTAAACAAAAGAATTAATGCTCGTTGGCCACACATTTATTTTCTTCTCTTGTTTAAATATTTCCCTCCCTTCCCCAATCTTTCTCTTCTTTTTTGTCAGTGGATCATTTGGGAGGAAGTGGTGGGGTAGGGGGGGTGGGCAGGGAGCAGTTGTGAGTCAGTGATTGAAATCTGACCCTGCTGGAATTACCTTTTACCCAGTCAGAGCTGACTTCAGAACAGTTGCTGAGTTGCCTTTACCTGTGGCCCATAAGTTCTGCATCCTTTGTGTCCATTATCAGTGATACTTTCTTCACCCTGAGCTTGGTTAACCTTCCCCTAGGTCTGAGATAACACCAGGACAATGGTATCACCTTTGTCTCATCTCAAGTTCTCAAAGTGATAGCTTCTCTTATGGTCCAAGTTCCAGATATCCATAGAGGCATATTTATATGGGTCTTCAGTGGACATTTGGGTTAGCAGATGGCAATGGCATCTGTTCCATAACTTGGGGTGATCTTAATTTGACCAGTGAGATGCCTGTGAGCAGTTGCTTCTTTACACAGCTTGCCACAGGGGTAATTTTTGTGTGGATGCATTACCCATGATGTGCTAACCAGATCTCACCTTAGCCAGGCTTGAAATCAATGCCATCCTGTCACTCCCTTCTGTGCTTAGCTCATGGCAAAGTTGTCCTGTGTCCTTAACAGTGTTTTAGACAGACAACTGTGCTCCTTATGTCCTTACAAGACACTGACACAGAAACAAGTAGGTAAACTTACATGACAAGTGTTAAATGTAGGACAAAATCACTGGGCTTCTTAAGATATGTCTTTCAATGTACTACAGCTATAGCATAACAGGTTTAGTGCTAGCAGTGTTAGCTCTATATTCCTTTGTGTGGCTAGAGAAAAAAAATATTCTGTTAGATGTCTGTATAACAACCACCAACCACTGAAGTTTTCTATGGATAATTTGCATGTCGATGTTGCACATATTAAGAATGCTGGTATTCAAAAAACTCTCAAACAAGATCATTCTATGCCTCTAAAAATGTTGCTTCCACTCTTAGTTTTCTTGTTATGGAAAGAAATACATTGCATTAAAAAATCTTTGCATTGGGAATGCATAAAACCCACAATCTCCTCTCCCCTTTAGAAGTATCATGTGAAAAGTGATTACTATAGCTATGGCCAAAGTGAATACAGATAAAAAGTCTGCTAAGACCACCAGGCTTGGGTCCCTGGATATATCAGGCCAATAAATCTACCCAGAGTGCTACTTCAGTTCTGCTACAGCACTGTGCTATAGCATAGCAAGTGGTATATATACCACTATATATACACATATATCAATGTGTCTGTGTGTGTATATATATATATATATATACACATATATATCAATGTGTCTGTGTGTGTGTATATATATATATATACTTCAATACCTTAAAAATGTGTGTTGGAAGGAATTAACAGGAGATGCCAAGTGTCACCAATGCACTGCTGTGAAGAAACCAATAAACAATGTTTGTTCCCACAAAACCAGCAACTGAGTTTCACTCAGAACTGTGGAGGAAATGAAACTCCCCAAGATCTCTGTCACTCTGCATGGAGAGAAAGTCATTCCACAACTAGAATACATACCAGTTTTACCTGGACAAGGCACACCAATCAGGCAGTTAAAAGAGCAAAGTTCCTGCACTGTCATTAACTTCTTCTGGTTCTGTAGCACTGAATCACAGAATATGTCGAGTTGGAAGGGTCCTGTCAGGATCATCAGGTGCAACTCAGTCCTGCACAGGACCATCCTCAAGAGTCACACTATCTGTCTGAGAGTATCATCCAAATGCTTCCTGAACTCTGTGAGGCTTGGTGCTGTGACAGCCATCCCAGGGAGTGTGTTTTGATGCCCACCCACCCTCTGGGAGAAGAACCTTTTTCTAATATCCAACCTAAACCTCCCCTGACACAACTTCAAGCCATTCTCTCGGGTCCTATCACTGGTCACCACAAAGATCAGTGCCTGCCCCTCCTCTTCCCCTCATTAGGAAATTGTAAGTGCATGGAGGTCTCTCCTCAGTCTCCTCCAGGCTGAACACACTAAGTGACCCCAGCCATTTCTCATACCTCTGTTCCTCACACATCATAAACTTACTATATGAAAAACTGAGTAAACAACCAAGAGAATTTACTGAAGCATCCAAATTTAGAAACAGAAATACATCCAGACTCTGAAGCTCTGGAAAGATTGTTTAGACACTGATAACTATATTGCAGGCCAATGCATCACTCAAGAAGGAAGAAATCTGGAATGTATACAGGTTCACCACAAAGACCACAAGAGATCACTATGGTGGATTTAATTCCACAATTTTGCCGGTGTCCTAGTTCAGCAGGTGGGACCAGTTATCAGTGGGTGGGGGTGATCAAAGCCATGTATTCTACCCCCCTCTCTTCATTTCCCAAGAACAATGGACCATTTGCAGCAGCGGCCCAGGGAGTCGTTAGCACCTTCACACCCAGCCGGAGGGGGCGTGGCTGCCAATGGGCCATCAGCGGTTCAACAATCCCCCATGACTCACAGAGTTAATCACCCATTGTGTGAGTCCCTGCCCTGGGGGAGGGACTGGGTGCTCCCTGAGGGTACATA
>JAWWEE010000280.1:0-14842 GCA_035221455.1 Xenops minutus | reverse complement strand
TGTGTGTGAGAGTGTGTGTGTGTGTGTGTGTGAGAGTGTGAGTGTGTGTGTGAGTGTGTGTGTGTGTGTGAGTGTGTGTGTGTGTGTGAGTGAGTGTGAGTGTGAGTGTGTGTGTGAGTGTGTGTGTGTCTGTGTGTGAGTGCACCGGGGTCCTGTCTGTGTGTGGGAGCAGGAGGATTTCGGAGGGAACCAAAGCTTTCTCCACAGCCAGAACCAGCACAGGCTAAACAAGATCCCCAGTCCAGCTCTTTCTGGTTCGAGGCAGAAGGCTTTGCAGCATGGGACAGTCCACACAACATCTGCCAGTGGGGCTTTTTTCCCCCCAAAACCAACTTTTCTGTGGAATTCTAGTGAGTCGTAGGTCCTCACTTTACCTGCCACCCCACACCGTTACCAGCAAGGTGCAAGGCTGCAGTATTTTGCATGAAACAGATTTGTTTTCGAATTAAGAACCTGTTTAATTCCTCCTGATGACCTCTAATTTGATGTAGATCAGTGACAAGGACTGTGTCCTTCAGCTGCAGGGTCTAATTCATCACTTGTGCAGGTTCAGGGTGTCATTTGATGTCTCCATTTAATATGTAGACATTTAGCAGTCAATTCTGCAATTCATCACCCTCCTACAACCACCATACCCTGATTCTGCATATGTCCTGCCCTTCTGGCTTGGTATTGAGGATGATATTTGTGGCAGGAGTGGGGAATGTGAGCTCGGTGTCTCGTGCCAGAAGATCCAGCCTGTCTGCTTTTACTTGCTGGCCAAATTAGAGGCTGATAATTAATTTGTGTTATTTGATTTATTTCACGCCGCAGCTTCTGTTAACAAGTGATCACATGAGACGCAGAGAAATCAGCCTTAATGGTTCCAGAGGAAAGCCCAGTAGCCACAGGCAAAGAGAAAGGATTCTGTGCTTCTTATTTTTAGATATGTCATGTGTTTGAAAGTATCTGCTGGAGTCCCAAAGCAATGCAGTTCCACAGACAAGGACATCTGGACAATGCTCATGCAGACCTCCAAAATGCCTCCTCCTCCCTTCTGTGCCTGGCTTGGCCCATTTTTTGTTTGCATAAACATACAGTGAAAATATTTTTATTTATTTAGAGAAATATAGCAACTTCCAGTTTGACCTCCAGAGGTTTGGGCTGGCAGCTCTTTGGCTCAGTTTAGCTGGGCTGGCCTGGGATGCTCAGCCACATGGACAACTCTTGCTCTGTGGCTGGCATTTTTGTGGGGTCCCACTTTATTTGTGTGCACACCTCTTGTGCTCTTTAATGCCAAGTAATGCAGGTGGAGCAAGGCCACAAAACCCCAGGATTGCTTTCCAAACCCAGCTTAGCCAGAGGCATCTGTGTCTGTGAGCTCAGCCATGGGACAGCCAGGCACCCAGGGCTTTAAGGGCAGCAGAGGGTAACATTAAGTCCTTAGTTTATTCCTTCCTGGGCATATCTCTGCATCTGGTTCATTCCACTGGCTCTACCAGTGCAACTGGTTTTGCAAAGAGGGTTCCTCACTCTGGTTCCTGTTCCAGCCTGGTGACTGGGTGAAGCATGTGCTTAGCACCGGGCATACATGTGAGGTCCCACTGAATTTGGGATGAGGGAAAGGGTTCCAGTCCAGTGTCTGCTGGAGGATTTTGTATATCATGCTCTGTAAATCCAGGCTGACTCCAGGACTGTTCCCCCAAGCCTCTGCCAGTGGGGACTGGGATGTCAACCCACCTTTGGTTGTTTTCTCCCAGGGTTTTGCTCTCAGAGCACAAACCAGTGCCCTGGCATAAGTGCTCTCACACCTTGCTGTGTAAGCACAGGACCATTTATTCTCCCTGCCTCAGCCTTCCCACGTGGAGCAGGAGGCTGTTGGCCCTTTGCAAAGAGACCTCAAGCATCTGAGCAAACTTCTTCCCCGAGGAGTGTCTCCTCCAGGTTTGGGGGTGCTGTGGATGCTGTCGGGGAGCCCAGACAGGGATCCCTGTCACTGTGTCACTGCCAGGTGCTGCTCGAGGGGAGCTGTGCAGACAGGGCAGTTCTGGGAGGACCAGGATCGTGGCATTTCGGCACCAGAAGCCAATCCCTCACACAGGCAGAAGTCAGGAAGGAAATCAGTGTGCTCTAGTAAAGCTGGATTTTTCTCCTTGACCTAATTAAGGGGGATGATTAGCCTTGTGTGAGTGTCCTGCACTCAGACAGGGTGCCAGCAGCGAGGGAACAGCCTCTCCCTGCAAGGCTCAGGTGTGTCCTCCTCTTCTCCCCTGGCAGGGAGCTGGTGTGTTGTGGGAATGCCTTTCCTGTTGGCACCACAAGGCTGGTCTGTGGCACCCTGTGCAGTGATCCCTGTGTTCCCCCTGGACCCCAGGCAGTCCCCAAGGCTCCACAGGCAGCACTGCCCTGTCCTGGCTGGAAGCACCAGTGTCATGGGGTGTTTCAAACCTGACTTTGCCCCTGGCAAACATTCTGCTTCCAGCCCAGCATCAGAGCCCTCTGTTTGGGGGTGGAAAAAAGGAAAATACTCTTTGGTGTGGTCTTGCTCACACTCTGAAACGCTGAGTGGCAGCAGGAAAGGGTCAGCTCTGAGGTGGCTGAGTATTCCCTGCTTATGTGAATGACTCCAAAGCCAGCGAGCAAGAGCATCCCACGTGCCAGTTCCCAGCAGAACTCCTGCAAATGTAGGTCAGTGTTGGCACTATTGACTTGTCAGCACTGGGCTGTGCTAATGAATCGCTGGCCATAGGAAGAGGAATCTGTTCGCTGTGTCTTTCATCCCCAGGTCTGTGAGAGTGTCACAGTTGTCACTAAGTGGAGTTCACAGCCCCCTGGAAGTGGCTCCATTTCACAGCCAGGGAAGGCAAGGCAGGGATTGAGGAGTTAGTTCTGATTCATTGCCAGAGGTGAGGATGGAGCGCTGGCTCCCAGACTCCTGCTCCAGACAGCACTCTCCCCAGCCTAGGCAGACCCACCCTTGGAATAAGGGTATTCCAGGGCATTTATTCCAGCTGCAGCGAGACTTCTGGGCTGAGCTGGAAGCACAGCAGTGATATACATACCAAAGAACCAGATAAACATTGACTTTTTCCTTTGTGAGAGCGCTGCAGCCAGCAGGGACTGCGGGAGCTCCCTCCCCCACTGCAGCCAGACAGAAGGCTGGGAGCTGAGAGAGGGATAAAAGGGGATAAATAACGAGGGGACGAGGGAACAGGCTGCCTTTCCCAAGAATCCAAAGGCAGCAAATGAACCTGCTCAGGAGCTTGGTAAGGATGGGGGAGAGCAGGGAGCAGCAGGCTCAGGGGCTGATGGAGGGGCATTTTTGACATCACCATCATCCAGGCTGCTCTCAGTAACACCAGGAACCTTTCCAAGGATAAGAAAGACAGGATTTCATCCTCCTGGTGCTAAATGCAGAGTTTCCCCATTGATCCACAGAAAGAGGAATGAAGCTTGCACTGTGGGAATTTGATGATCCTTGGGGGTCCCTTCCAACTCAGGATATTCTCTGATTCTACAGACTTGCTGCTCTGGGATGGAATTTCAGCAGTACTGAAGTTCCTGCTCTTGAACCCAAGTGAGTTTTAGCCCAGCTTGTCCTGATCCTTTGAGGAAGGGACAATAGTCACTGGGGGAACCCAAGGGAGCCAACACCAGCTGACCTGCTTCTGGAAGGAAAGAGGGACAGTGAGGGACAGCTGAGGACAGTGATGTTCATGTGCTGTGATGAATTTGGGCACACCAGGCTCAAGCCTATGAAACCAGCTCCCTTCAGCCAACTTAAACCCAGACACCAGTCAGTAGGAATACATTGGATCTGACTATCCTCAGTTGTAAGCAGAGTTTTCAATTATCCAGCCTGTTCCTTGGGGGGTTTTTGGGTGGAGAGCCAGGCTCTGAAGAGGATGAATGGAGGTGTGGAAGAGCAAGGGCTGAGGATTGGTGGGAATGTGATGGGAGAGTCTGGTTTCCTTAGAAATTGTTATGCACAGGGCCTGAAAAAGCTGCCTGCTGGTTTGTGAATGAGCAGGTGATGGGGCTGTGCTTGGCCCACGAGTGGGTGCTTGGGGTGAAGGGCTGGTTGGGAGAGGGAATAGGGAAGAAGCAAAGGAGAAGCAGATGGCAGGAGCATCTTGGCCATCATCCAGAGAGCCACTAAAGCCTCAGGTGCAACTTAAGCCTAAATGAATGCTCTTTGGGTGTAATTGGGGGAGCTCTGGTGTGCATGGCAGGGCTGGATTAGTGCTGGGTGTGAGCCACACCTTGCTGACAGAGCAACAGGGCTGGGCATGGGAAGGTTTCCTCTCAGTGGGGTCTGTTTTCCTCCCATTCTTCCTGGCTCTTAGTTTTCACTCCCCACCATCCCTCTTCCCAGTTCTGGGTTGACTCTTCCAACAGGGGTCCAGTTTAAGACTGGGCCCAGGGTTCAGGGGCCTTATTTCCTTTGTGAAGCTCCACAAGACAGCTCCCATTTTTTGTGCCTTGGTTCTGCCCCTAAGCTGTGCCACGTGTGTGAAACGTGAGCACACAAGGCTCCATCCGTGTTTTCAGAGAGATTGCTTTCAGGAATGGCTGGCATTCATGGAAGGAATTCTCATCCAGGACAGCTCTTCTTCACTCTCTTCTCAAATCCTCTTTTCCAGCTGAGCTGGGATGCTGAGCTGCTGTTTCACGCCCAGTTCCATTACCCCTTAGAATTCCCATCTCCAACACTATCCTGCATCCTCTGCTCCTCTCCCTCGGAGACCTCTGGCTGCACTTATCCCTCTCCCAAACGAATCCCGTGCAATTTCCATGAGCAAATGCAAAAAGCCATGCAAATGGGTGGGCAGGGGGAGCCAGGCAAGTGCAGGATGTGGTTGTCATGGCTATTGTCACCATGGAGCCGTTGCCATGGCGCTGTCTGCTCCCATTGACAGACATGCAAAGTGGACTTATTCTTTGCAAGAAAGGAGGAAGAACACTGGCTGCTGGAGGGCACAGGGGCTTTCAGGTCGATATTTAGGGAGATTAGTAACTAATAAAAAATAAATTATTCACAGCTATCTAAAAATCTGAAGAGTGACCATGGGCAAGCAGCGCTTGGCTCAGTTTAAACCCCCAGAAACACAGTGTCTTGCAGAAGATGTGGGTGTGGAAAGGGACTCCTTAAAGGAATATATTGAATTTTTTAATTTCTAGAGAAGGTTGGTGTCGTTGCCAGCTGTCAGTGACCTTGTCAGGCTGCTGGTGGTTCTGGAAGAAGGGCTTGAGTGAGAAATGAGTCGTGTCTGGGCCAAATCTCCCTGTGTAGTTCAGGGCAGAGCTCGTCTGGCCAAGGCAAACGCTGCTTTCACTCAGTTTCAAATAGAACTCAGTCACGTATAACAACAACAACAACAACAACAATAACAACGTTAATAGTAATAATAATAATAAATAGTAATAGTAATAATAATAATAAATAGTAGTAGTAATGGCAACTACTCTCCTTTGCACACCTCCAAACTCTCCTGTGAGAGTGGGAAGGATTCATTTGTCTCAGTCTTTTAATAAGCAATAATACAGAGACTGTGGCAAAGGCTCCCCTGGATGCTGTGGCCATTGGGAACAGGATCCAGGAGTCCCTGTTTCGTGTCCTGAGCTCTGGAAATGCCATGTTTCCCCCTGTCCCACGGCATTAACTGGGGCAGACCCCGAGCATCCCTGCAGTGACATGTAGTGTAGGGCTCGTAGCAGCCTGATTTGGATTCAGCAGAGATCTGAGTGCTCTGGGTGGCTAAAGAACGCTGGCTCTGCTCTGAGGATGCCAGGGGCTGCTTTCCAAACACATTAGGCTCATGCAGCAGCCCTTTTCCTGGCCACAGAAGATGTTTCTGTGGAGGAGGTGTCACTGCAAGGCATGGATTAGCTGTTTCCCTGGATTTGACAGTCGTTCCTGCTGCTGAGAGCAAAGTGGGTTTCTGTTCCCGTCCTTCCAGGCGTTCCTGGGGCCAGGTGGGTTCCCAGGAATCACATGTCGACCTGGGACAGGGTGTAAAAGCACTGTTTGGCACGTGGGGCTCCTGTTTGGTGTGTGATCCATCCAAGGCAAGAGGGGTTTGGATCTGAGGGAGCCTGGGAGTGCCCTGAGCAGCAGCTGGAAACAGCTGGCTCCCAGGTGGGGAGCTCAAGGGCTCCAGCTTCCCTCCCCTCCAGCTGGGGGAGGGTTTTATGGACAGCAATACAGGCACTTGTAAGGCAGTGGTAACACCATGTAGTAGCTGCATCACATGTGTGAGAGCCACAAATCAGCCTGAGCTGGAGTTGGCACCAGTGGAGGAAGAGGGAGGGAAGCAGGCTCTCTGGGAGCATTCCTGCTCCTCCTGGAGGGACATCTTCCCATTGACTGCCATGGGAGCTGGCTTGGATCCCATGTGTCCTGCTGGTGTCACTCCCAGCAGGATCAGCTCATGCAGGGCAGAGCTGGCCCCAAAGAAGGTGTGCCTGAATTTTGTGGCACCTTGGAAAGCAAAAAAACCCTCCCAAGTGCTTTTTAGGTGCTGGACTGTGAAGATGCAGCTGCTTTGCATGTGGTGGGGAAGGAGGGTTTGTGTGTAAATGTGCCTTAGGGACACAGGAGCCCTTACTGGGCCAGTTTAACCACGTGTAATCTGGGCACTGAACACAGAAAACAGCCCTGTGTTTTCCTGAACATCAATACCGAAAAAAAAACCCTAAGTCTTTGTGTTGTTGTGCCTCGGTTTCCCTGCCAGAAAAGGGAAGAAAGCCAAATGCACTTCCCAAGGAACAAGAAGGGCTTGGTTAATTAGGGCAGCTTTGTGAGCTGCTCTGACAGCTGCAAGTGCAAGGAGTTGCTATTAGAGCAGCTCATGGTTCAGAATTTCACTCTGTCTGCCTTTGGTTCTCTTCTTCATACGGTTGCCAGAGGTAACCAAGCAATTTTAGGTCATTTTATTACTTTTTAATACCCAGCTTGGTGTTAGGTTTCTGCCTTCACATAGCACACGTGTGTGTTGGTGTCAGAGCCCCTCAGCTCACAAAGAAATGCCAGGAAAACCATGCCCACTGTCCCAGCACGGAGGAAAAGCAATGGGAAAAATGCAGCCAGGCCCCTCTGAGCAATGTCTGTGGGTCCCTCCGTGCCTCAGCTGTGGTAACACGAGCTTATTTCATGCTGAGGTTCATTCCTGGAGCACATGCCTGTGTTTTGCTGCAGCCAGCCTGGCACCTGAGGGTCCCCAGCACTTGGCAGGCGTGGGTTCATCACTGAATGCTCACAGCCTCACTGGTTTAACAGGTTAGCAATGGGCAAGGCAAGGCTCAGGGATGACTTGCATGGCAGCTCCTGACAGCTCTGCTGGGCTGCTCCTTGCCCCAGTCATCCCCCTCTGTTACAGGAGGTGATTAATGATAACCCAGGTAGAAAGAGCCCTTGTGGCTGAGCTGTCCCTCACTCAGGGTGGGACTGCCCTCTCCTTTTGGCCATCCTCCTCTCCAGGCTCTGTCCTTCCAAGTGCACTCCAAGCACAGCTTATAAACCACAATTCTAGGCTCCCACTGGACTGCACTGAGCCTCAGCTTGTCCTGACACCAAAGACTTGGTTTTTTCCTGAGTTTTCCAGTGGCCTTTGCATTGATCACTTTTTGGATGCAAAGGGATTATATCCCTGGTGCTTGGCTAGGGCTGTGAGTAGAACAAGCCAGAGGAGGGGCAAGGCAGATGTGTTCTTGCCACAGCCCTTGCCCTCTGATAGCACCAGAGCTCATTATTCCTGTCCCCACGGGATACAAAAATGCTTCCAGTGAGATTTTTGTCACATAAAAATCCCGTTTCTCAGTGGCTTCTTTAAAGGACAAAGGGAAGAGCACGATGCAGAGCCCTCTGGACTGTGGGGAATTGGTGATTTCTCTGGGCAAGGCAACTCCAGCCTCATCTCTTCAGCTGGAAGGGCTCCACTTGAGCAGATGAGGCCGGGGATTGTTTTCTCTCCCCTCCTGTCGGAAACAGCCCAAGGCCTGGCAGAGCACGAGCAGGAAGAGCAGAGCACCAGGAAACACCGAGGGCACCCAGCCAGGACATGACTGCAACTGCTCTTACTGCCCAGCCATTGGGATTTGGCTTTTCTTTTTCTATTTTTTTTTTTAATTATTTTTTTTTTTTTTTAATTATTTTGGCTGAAGGGATTCAATTGCCTCCTGTGAGAATGCCTCGGTGTCCCAGCCAGATTCCTGCAGCTGGCAGAGCGTGTGCTGAGCATCATCCCTGGGAGCACAGTGCAGCTGCTGCCTGGGTCAGAAGGCACAAGAGCTGTGGCCATGGCATGGTGCTGGGCAGGGATCAGCTGTGCCCCTTCCCATTCCTGCTCCTGCATCCCCTTGGCATGGAGCTCAGCACTGCTGAGGTGACGTGACTCATCCCCAAGGAGTTATTCCAGGTTCCCAGCTTGTTGTGTAACTGGAAGGGCTTTGCCTCTTATCTATGACACACTGGTGGAATAGTGGGAGGATTTAAATTTGGGAATGGAATCGGCAGAGAGACTTTCACCCCGGGCTTGTGTTCTGCAGTGGGTTGTGCTGAAACCTCTTGTTTTTCCAGGGAAAAGGAGGATGGGTGGGCTGTGGAACTGCATCAGTGAGCAGGATAAGGACATTTGGAACTCCGAGAGCCCAGGGATGGACTCTCAGGCATGTTGTGCCCTTGAAGGATGGGAAATCAGGTGTTAATCAGGCCCAGGGATGCAAAGGGCTGGGCTGCAGAAAGAAAAATCTCTGGCCAACAAGACCAGGAGTGTGGGAAAAGACACCTGGTAGGAGTTAGGATTGAGGACTGGGGGCCTTTTGTAGCCCCTCCAAAGGGAATGTATGGCTGCACTACCCCCAACAACATCTCAGCCTCATAATTCATCTCCCCAAGGACTTCATACCATGGGTCTGGAAAGGATGGATAAGTGTTCAATTTTGCTTCCTGTAAGGAAGCTGGAACTCCATTCCAGTCCTGGAGCCGAATGAGTCGCTGAGATCACTGTCCTTGAAATCAAACACTTGGAACCTTTTCTATCAAGCCCATACACCAAAAATGAAGTTCAAATTTCATGCTCTCCCAGCCACAGTGAGTTGTATTCATCCCTTAGCAGATACCAGACCCAAAATGTCTTCCTCCTCCACAAAGTCCAAATATATCAACTCCTTTTCATGTGTTATGATAAAAATGGGGAGTAAATTATCCTCCCTCCACCTTCTGGCAGGAAATATGCTGCCAGACCGCCTTGCACACTCGCCTCTGCAGATTAAACAATGGCTGTTCCTGCTTTCCTGAAAAGAAAAGCATCCCCAGAAATCCCAGCTCTCTCTCTTTTTTTTTTTTTAATATATTTTTTGAGCTGGTTTTCCTGTCCAGCTATCAGAAGCACGAAGAAACCAAGTGGAAAAATTGAATCTGGCAGTAAGAGTGCGATGCATGAAGGCACACGACTTCCAAACCCAGGGAACAAAAATAGCTGCAAGAGGATGGAGGGGAGGGGGGGGGAGGAAAAAAAATAATTGCCTGAAAGAAGCTCTTTAATTATTCCTTTTCTCTGCAAAGCTTTGCCCCCGGCACAGCCACGCTGCCAGTTGTATGTGAGGCAGCAAGGCTGGAGCACAGCATTGTTGGGGAGAAAGGAGCTCCTTTTTTTTGGCTGTGTTTTCCAAGAGCTGGTAGCAGATGGATTGTGGCCGGAGCCCTGGGCACGAGGCAGGCTGTGCTCCCTCTGTGAGGCACCAGGATCTCATTTCCAGCCTGGATGATGGGAGGCTGAGAGGGTTTGGGTTTCTGCTTGGGTTCTGCAGGCTGCTCCCAGAGGGTGCAATAAGTGTTGGAGGGAAGAGAAGGGCGACCAGAATATTGCTGGGCTGTCACTGGGGACACCAAGAGCCTCACCCTTCAATGTCCCCTTGGCTCTGGGGTGTCCTGTCCTTTGGCTGAGAGCAGGATCCCTTCCCATGGCTCTGAGTCGTGTCCCTCCCCTGCTGTCCTGCAGCTGGCACGTGTTCAGTGCTGGGCTTTTTTAAAGCCTGAGTGTAATATTTCAGGAACCAACTTTTCAATTACAAGCCCACAAACTTCAGAAGCTGCTTGCAGTAAAATTCGGATTGCATGCCCTTGGTGCATTGGGGGGTGGTGTGAGGTTTGACCACATTTCCAGGTGTGTGGCTGGAGGAACACCAACCCTCTGCGAGGGAACACTCCCAGCTTTCCAGGGCTCACTGCTGGGCTCTGCCCTCCAAAAAACCACTCCACAGCACATGCCTCGCTCTGGGAATGCCTCTTGCAAATGCCTGATGTCATGTTAATGTTTCTCTTGGTGAGGGGGAGGCCTGGTGACCTTTGCAGCTGGATTCTAATGGCCTCTTACTGTCACATCTGTCCAGTGACGTGGAAAGAAAACAGATCCAGTAATTGTGGAGCAGATTTATCCGTGTCCAAGGGAAGCCCCACGTGTGGGAAAGAGTCTGGTGGTGTTCAGTGACTCAAGGGCCAAGATGTGTTTCTGCTTGAGTGACAGTTCCCGGGGTTCCAAGGACAGAACTTGCCACGTGGCTGCACTTCAGGCACAGTTAGAGCCTGGAAATGGGGTTTGGTGGTGCTGGAACAAGGGATTTGTGCCTGATGGGAATGGATGGCTGAGGTGGAGCAGGGGGTGTTTCTGTGTCAATTAGCACTGCTACCAATTAGCAGCATTGCCTGCAGAGTCAGAACAAGGCCACTAAAGGAGTTTGCTGTGGGTGAGTGCCACAGCCCACCTGAACTTCTCCGTGGCACTGGCAGGAGACACAATGATGTCCATCTGCTTCGCCAGCCCTGTGGAATTCACTCCTGAGGAGGTGTGATCCTTCTCCTGAGTCACTCCTGAGCTGATGGAGCAGCAGGAAACCCCACAGTGGGGACAGTGAGCCCCTCCTCCTGCCCACCACCAGCGCCCACAGCTCCATCCCTCCCATCCTCACTCACCCACCACTGCCTGATTCTTTCACAATCATCATAAGCTGCCAATTAATTATCCCTTTTCGCTGTTTCGTTGCAGGGCAACCATTGATGAAGTGGAAACAGATGTGGTGGAGATAGAGGCAAAGCTTGACAAGGTAAGACGGGGCAGCTTAGAGCAAGAGGGACTGGTGAGGCTCTTCATCAGGAATCTGGCCCCTCCAGCCTCCCCTAAAATCTGAGCTGGCAGGGAACTAAGGTTTAATCCAGTGGCTTTATCACCAGGACCAGGTGCCCTCTGCTAACAGGTCAGAGTCTCTCTGTGGCTGCCAAAGGAGGTGGGACAAGAGGACCAGGCAGGCTCCTGATGGTGAATGAGGGACTTCTTGTTCTGCTCCTGCATCTCAGGGGACTGCCACTGCTGGGGCAGGTCATTTCAGAGCTGTCTGCTCCCCTCTCCACCCTCCTGCCTGCGATGCCAGTGGGGCAGGAGGTGCTCAGTGCCCTCACAGCACTGTGCCAGCTCAGGGCTGGGAGGAGACACTGCAGGGACCCAAGGGCCATGTCCACACTGCAGCTGGGATCTGGCACTGGAAATACCCTCTCGGGGACCAGTCTGGCCATTTTGCTTTGATTCTGGTGGCTTTTGTCTCCAGTTGGTAGTTTGGAGCTAAGCTTGTGAGGGAAGGTGGCTTTTCCACCCCCACTCCTCCTGATGTCAGAGGCATCAGCCAAGCTGTTTCTAAATGAGAACAGAGGGAAATGAAAAAGATGAGCCAAAAGAGCTGTTTGCTTTTTTATCTGTGAGAGTCCCCCAAAGCTAGCAAGGGATAAAACTCCCGTGTCTGATGGAGAAATGGGCTTTGTTGAAGCCACAAGCCCTAGGCAAAGCTGTGTCCTATAAAACCTCTTCACTAATCAAGCTGCCTGGAATGGTTGTGTGCACGAGCTGACTGGTGTCACTGGGGAGAGATCCCAGGGGATTTAGGTTATGTGTCCCCCTCTAAGCTGAGGCTCTAAACACAGAGCATGGGGTGAAAACTGCTCTGACTGTGGCACTGCTGCTGCCAGTGCCCCTGCAGGGAGATGGCTTGGTGTGCCAGGAACAATCCTGGGGTGAGGAGGACAAGGATGGAAGCACAAGAGCTCAGTCCCTGTGAGCAATGGGCTTGCCAGGGCAGGACAGGTGAGGCTGCAGTTTGCACCTGAAGACTTCGGATCACATTCAGGCAGCCCCTTTCCCAATAAATCAGCTTTGGATCGCCCAGCTCCCCTCCTGGGTAGGCTGGGTGGGTGCCCTGGGCAGCCTTTGCAGGGCTTGGTGGGAGTGCTGGTCAGTGGTACCCAACCAGTTGGCAGGACTGGTTCTTACAGAGCAGCCAGCTGGCAAGGCCTGGCTGTTTCTCTGCCTTTTGCTGTGCCCTGAGCACTCAGTTTATAAAATATTACTCTTTAACACCTGTTCAAATGGAGGCGAAGGGCAGTGTGAATGATTCACCCAGAGATTTGGGCTCGGTTGCCATTTCAGGGAGATTCCCTTTATTTTATCCCATCTTCCATCTCCAGTGCTCCCCTTGGGGCTGGGGCTGTGCTGGCTGGCCCTGAGCTCCTGGTGCCACAGCCTTGGCCAGGGGGGTTTGCTCCGAGGTGATGCTGCAAATGCCACGTGGCACAAGGGGCTGCATTGCCTTTGCAGAGGAGCTCCCCAAACCCCTGGTGCACGGCTGGGCTCCAGATGGGACAGCAACTGCATCTGTTTGCTTTCCTGCTCTGGGCTTGGGTGGGATTGCTCCCAGCCAATGTCAGACAGCAGGGACAGGAGAGGGTGTGAGAGTGAGGGCTGTGTATGTGGTGTGTGCACAGATACACCACGTGTGGCTGCGTATGTATTTATACACTGGCGTGCTCAGCTGTGTTTTTACACGACTGCAGAGGCAGGCGAGTTCATTCTGCAGTTCTACATAAAGAATAGACCCCAAAGCCTTGGGGCTGCATAAATAGAACATGCACCAAGCCCCAAAACAGCACATGGGGCTTTGGCACCAAACCAAACTCGAGAGCTCCTCATTCCCAGCCTGTCCGTGAGGCTGCTTGACAGGGAAAGATTCCTAAAGCCATTTTTCCATTTAGTAAAATTATTATCCCTAAAATGCTGCTGGATTTTGAGACTGGCAAACTTGCTTTCCAAGTGGTGTTTGTTATCAGCAGCTAAAGTTTTTCACTTCATTTAGAAGCCTAGAACAGGGATGAAGTAAAACAAACAACAGCCAAGCAAACCAAAGGCTGCTGAGGTTCTGCTCAGTGGGCAGCCCTTCCTGGGCCTTTGGTTTATGGATTTATCTTCAGATTGTTTAACAGACCCTCTTACAAGGAGCTCTGGCTGAAAGGAGATAGGCTAATGGCCAGGAATCCTGGCTCAAGTGAAGCTCCAGCCTTTAGAGCCAATTCCAGGCGTGCTGAGGCAGTTTGCTGGGGCTCGGGAAGTCTGGGAATGTTCCCTGCAGCTGTTAAATTATCCAAAGCTCAGAAAGGCTGTCTGCAGACGTGGCCCTGGCTGCAGCAAATTCCAGAGTGGGAAGACACCCTGTTTCTGCTGCAAGATCCAGGTGACTTCTCTTGTAACATCACTCTAACAAGGCTCTTTCCAGGTCCCTCAGAAAGTTTGTACAGGTGGTCCAGAGTTATATCCTGTAATCCCTCCCAAGGCACCAGCAAAGCCTCCTGGGGCTGCAGAACTGTGGGAATAATTCAGGGTTATCTGCAACCCTGGTGGTTTAACCTGCATGTGAGGGAACACAGATTTTTACTGTCTGTTCACACCAGACATGTCTTGGGCAGTCCTGGTCGGTTGGCTTAAGGAAAACATGATATAAAACCATCAGGCTGCTGAATCCTGGCTCCCCCTCTTTCCTTGGAAAGAACAGCACAGGTCTGCACCAGTATACACCAGTACACAGAGCAGTCAGCTGGGCTCTGAGACTCAACAATGCCAAAGAACAGCATGCTCCCAGCAGGGAGATTTTAGACAGTTCATCATTTCCACTGAGCAGCAAGGATTCAATCCTTGATCCTCCCAGGCCAGTCTGTGGGATCAGGTTCCTTTCATGGCACTCCTGATGCCTCAGGGTAGAATGAGGAGGGGAAACCCACTGGAAAAAATGGGCTGCTGTGATTCATGTCCTCAGGGCAGAGCCTGGAACTGCTGTTCTTAAGTGACAAGGTGACACATGGACAGGACATGACATACCCTGAGGTGTGATTTGCACCCCTGGTTCTGCCACGTGCAGCAAGGGCTTGTCAGTGCAGCCACCCCAGGAACGTGAAGGGCATGTGTCCCAAAGGTTTGGGCTTGTGGGGTTGGTGCCTAAACCCGAGCTGGTTGTAATTCCATGTGCTGGAATGTCCCTGTGCAGCTGGTGAAGCTCTGCAGTGGCATGATTGAAGCAGGCAAAGCCTACATCACCACCAACAAGCACTTCGTCAGCGGCGTCCGGGACTTGTCGCAGCAGTGCAAGAAGGATGAAATGATTTCGGTAAGTCAGCCCCTGGGATGGAGCATGCAGCCCCTGGGATGGAGCATGCAACCCCTGGGATGGAGCATCCCACCCCTGGGATGGGGCATCCAACCCTGGGATGGAACATGCAGCCCCTGGGATGGGGCATCCAACCCCTGGGATGGGGCATCCAACCCCTGGGATGGAGCATGCAACCCCTGGGATGGAACATGCAACCCCTGGGATGGGGCATCCCACCCCTGGGATGGGGCATCCAACCCCTGGGATGGGGCATCCAAACCCTGGAATGGGGCATGCAACCCCTGGGATGGAGCATGCAACCCCTGGGATGGGGCATCCAACCCCTGTGATGGAACATGCAACCCCTGGGATGGGGCATGCAACCCCTGGGGTGGGGCATCCA
>JAWWEE010000279.1:0-15074 GCA_035221455.1 Xenops minutus | reverse complement strand
CCAGCTCTCCTGGAGCCCCTTCAGGCCCCAAAAGGGGCTCTCAGGTGTCCCTGGAGCCTTCTCTTCTCCAGCTGACCCCCCCAGCTCTCCCAGTCTGGCTCCAGAGCAGAGGGGCTCCAGCCCTGCAGCATTTCCAGGGCCTCCCCTGGCTTTGCTCCTCCAGTTCCTCATCCTTCTTACATTGGTGATCCTCACCATTCCAGGTGGGCTCTCCCAAGAGGGATGTTTGCATTTGGCTCCGAGCACCTTTTGATGTGATTCCCCCCTTGGAAATTTATATTCCCTGTAAAACTCACTGCAATCTGACTTTATCAGCAGCAATTTTCCATTCCCACCCACATCCCTGGGGGACCAAAATGCTGCCTGACACCATTCCCTAAGGAACCCCAGGATCACAGTGACAACTGCTTTGTGTCACCAATCCCTCAGCCAGTGCCACTCATCCTGCTGGAGTTTTATGTGCTAATCCTGAACCTGAGGATCATGTAGAACAGAATCAAGTACCCCCAAGTGGCTGCTACCTTTGTGTTGTTATCTCTATCAAGCAGAATTACAATTTCCTTAGGGAATGCAATTGGATTTGTTTGACTAGATCTCCTTTCAAATGCATGAATTGTATTCGGAGATTCTGAATTGCTCTGAACTTAATCCTCCATCAACATTCCATTATTTCAGCTGGAACTGACACCAAGTTATCTTTGGACTGCAGTTACTAAGCTCATCCCACTTGCTTTTCAATGCTGGCAAAATATTAGCACATTTCAGTCTATCACAAGCCAGCTCTGCTGGGCACATGTTTTCTCACAGAGAATTCCGTTTTCTTCATCATTCCAAGGGAAAAGTTGTGTTTTCTGTGGATTTACAGCTGTTGGTCCTTCACAGGTGCAAAATTCCCATCTGAGGAAAGTCACCTTCGTGCTCAATCCCGAGGGCTAATTTAGCATTTGGGTTCAAGAAACCAAGAAATCCGAGAATTCCAGAATGGTTTGGGTTGGAAGGATCTCAAGGATCATCTCAGAGCACCCCCTGCCACAGGCAGGGACACCTTCCACTGCACCAGCCTGCTCCAATCTCATCCCTTGGACTCTCCCAGGGATGGGGAATCCACAACTTCTCCTGGCAAAACCTGCTACGAGCACAGGATTTCTGTCTTGCAAATAGATTCTGGATTTGAAGTTTTGCAGGAGGATTCCCCAGCTCTCAGCTGCCAGTCTGCTCGAGTTGTGAAGAATCAAAATGACACACAACAAATCTCCGTGTCAAGCCTGCATTTGGCTGTGTGTGCAAAGCCATTAAGTGTGGACATTATGCTAAATTATACAAAACTGGAGCATTCAGGCCCGTGCAAGGAACATTAAGGAATTTACCACCTCCCAGGTTTATTTACAAGCATTCCTAATGCTGTTCCAAATGTTTTTGTCTACATTAAATCGAGTTTGCCAAGAAATTGTGCTGCACTTTCTTTCCAAATTAGGCAGGATTGGGTATAATAACAGCGTTCACTCCTGCATTTGTAAGAGCCTGTGCAGCTTCAGCTTCCTGAGCAGCCTTTGGGGGAAGAGAGCACAGAAACCCCAAATGGAGAAGTCCACGTGCAGGTAACTGGAGTGCCAACCACAGCCAGCTCGTGGTGATGTTTAACAGAGCCCAAGGAATGCTGAGGCCACCTTGGAATAAACTCCTGAATGGCAGGCAAAGCCTCCAGGGAGTGTAAACACATCACTCCAGTGAATTTCTGCTCGTTCTGGGGCAGAAGATGGTGCTGAAGATGCTCCATGGCCATTGCACAGGTGAGGTCCATGCAGGGTTTGCTGCCACAGCACTGCTTGTGCTCCAGTCCCTCCAGTAAATGGAATAAAATATCAACCAGGGTCCTTCAGCCTCATATCCCGGGATTCTCCCTCTGCTCCTACAAACCCAGCTTTCCTCCTGCTCTCACCACTTCCCAGGACAGTTTAGCCCCACTAAAAACCAGGAATTCTGATCAACAGGGTGAAACCAGGGAAGCTGTTCCATGGGCTCTGACAGATGTTATAGAGCTCTCAAGTAACTACAACTCTGAGGCTTTTGCCTCCTCTTTCCCTCCGTGAATTCTGCAGGAGTAAACACACACCCACACAAGTGTCTCTGCCTTCCCTCCTGGAAGGGAAATGGGAAGAAAAACAGGGAGGGGATGGGGGGTATTGATATCCCTGGGGTGCACAGGGACTGGGGGGGATCAGGGACATCCCACACAGTCAGGTACATACACGTATTCATAACCATCTTTGTTATAGAGACACACAGTTAGAATAATGACATGAAGTCAGGGGAAAGGAGATAAAATAAAGGAAATAAATTGGGGAAGGGGATGGGGAAGGGAAAAACAAGGATAAGATAAAACAAAATAAATAAGAGAAAATAAACCAGACAAAGCAAAGCAAGAGGAGGTTACCTCCAAGTAGGGCACTGGAGTGTCGGGGTTCAGGGGGTACTCCCGGAGCAGCCTCTCCTCGTCCAGGAACTTGCCGGCCCTGCCGTTGAAGGCGGGCTGGAAGAGCCCGTAGTTGAGCACATCCTTCAGGCTGTGGTTCAGCGTGCACAGGATGCGCTGCTTGGACACCCACACC
The DNA here is from genome assembly GCA_035221455.1 of Xenops minutus. Lineage (NCBI taxonomy): Eukaryota > Metazoa > Chordata > Aves > Passeriformes > Furnariidae > Xenops > Xenops minutus. The sequence goes on along the minus strand of JAWWEE010000279.1, from coordinate 12,465 downwards.
GGCACGTCGGGGTTCAGCCGCAGACACTTCTGTGGACACACAGGCACTCAGGGCTGTGTCCTGCACCAGGGACAGCCCCCAGAGAGCAGGGAATGTCACAGTCTTTGCCGTGACAGGGCATTGTGGGAGGGGGGAAAAAGAGTCAGAGAAGGATGAGATTTGGTAGATCCCCCCTAATGCATTCAGATGGATTCAAACCCATCAAGTAGGAAAAGCATCCAAGAATTTCTTATGGCCTAAGAGCAGAGAATAGCAAAATGTTACTTAAAAATCCCCAGTAGCATGAAAAGAGTCTGTTGACTTCTCCACCAGAGATGTGCAAACAGGGGGATGGATGACGGAGCACCGTGACCCTGCCAGGACCTGGGAGCACCAGTAAGGTCTCCCAGCTGGAGAAAGAGAGGAGCCCTCTGCTCCCCTCATGGACAGTCACACTCCCCACCTCACCAGTGGCTTTTCCTGGCACCAGAAGGCACTTCCCTCCCTCCTCAGGACCCAAACCATCAAACACTGACATGCCATCACCCTCAGGCTGTGTCTCCTCCTGCTGCTCTCCCGGGACTGCAGTGCTGGTGTCCCCTCTGGGGTGGCAGATGCTGCTCTTGGCAGGGTCTGCTCTTGAGGGTGAAGAGCAAGAAGATGTGGAGCCAGCCACAGCCTGTCCCTGACAGCAGCCACCGTGTCCCCTCCCAGTCCCTCATCCTGCAGCTTGGCCCTCAGCCTTTCCTCGTTGCCATCACTTTGGTTTCCTCCTGACACTTGAGGAGACAGCTTAGTCTTGGTCGAGGGTTTCATTTCAGAGCCTGTCATGCTCCTGAAAGCAAAGCCAAGCATCACCCCCTGCCCTGCCCTGCCAGCAGCTGGGGCTGTCCCAGGCTCAGTCCTGCTCCTGTCAGCACATGGATGATGTGCTGCCTCTGCCTCCACGCTTCTTCCCACCCTTGTTATTCCCCTGGTTTCCACTCCATGGGGGACACTGATCCATACACTGTACCCATGGAGGTGCTGAGGACCTGAGGTGTGAACAGGGACACTGGACTGACAGACACACAGACTGATGCAATCCCACCTCCTCCACATGTCCAGCAGCACCAGAGCTCCAGCCACAGCCACACCACATCCCACCAGCCATGGGAGGACACTCAGCTGGGCATCAGCAATCCCCACATATCCCCCCACCCCTTCACCCCCACTCCCAACCCAGTTCAACCCCAGGGCCTGGTTTGACCCCTTGTCCCCTCAACCAGCGCCCTGAGAAATAGATGTTTTGTACAAATCCAAGAGCTCTGCCCAGTGAGGAGCACCTGAGGCTGCCAGGGCACAGGGCAGAGCACCCACACCACCCCACGTGGTGCCACCTGCCCGCCCAGGAGAGCCACCCGGGCACAAAGCCACCCAGCTGATGTTACAGCTCGTTTTTCTCCAGCCTGGCTCGTTTGCACTGGGCAGCATTTGCAGTTTGAACTGCAAGCAGAGGTCAGTGTTATCTGGTCCATCACTGCCCGGGTGGCAGAGCCAGCATTCTCATCCTGCCACAGGATCCAAGGGGGAGGCAGCCACTGGGAGAAATCAGGGGTTAAAAACCTCTGAGGAACACCAGCTCTGTCCTCCTTCAGCCCTCCATGAGGAGCAGAACATGCATCATGCTCTAAGGTCCCATCAATAAAAAATAAGCAGTGTCTGTACCTCCCCGCTTGCTTATTTAGCCTCTAGGACTTTCCTCCCTGTCACATTTTGGTGTTGAGCAGCAAAACATGCAGCTGGTGGGAAAAGCAGCCCTGGCAGGGACATGCACAGGCACAAGCCCTGGCTGAGGGAAGGTCCAGGCCCAAAACCCACTGAATTTTAGACCCAGCTTTGTGCTGCAGAGTCACACTCTGGGGAGTGCTAACGTTTCATATTTAAGAGAGAAAACAACATGCACCCCCTCAGAGAGGCTCATTCTGCCTCAGACTGCAGCAGGAACAAAATGCCAGCTTAGCTGAGAGGTCAAAGCTCTGCCCAGCCCTTTGTGGGCACAATCCAGGGCTCAAACAGCCCTTGGGGTTCAGCTTCTCCAAACACCATCACCCTACTGACATCTCTGACCAGAGACCCTGCAGCTCAACTTGTGCTGCACCAAGAGCAGGACCAGGGAAGGGGTTCTGCCCCTCCAGGTGAGACCCCACCTGCAGAGCTGCCTCCAGCACAGGAGGGACATGGAGCTCCTGGAGTGACACCAGAGGAGGCACCAGGATGGTCAGAGGGCTGGAGGAAAGGCTGAGGGAACTGGGATGGTTCAACCTGGAGAAGAGAAGCTTTGGGCTGACCTAACTGTGGACTTTCAGGACCTGAAGGAGCCGACAGGAATGATGGAGACACTGTTTCTAAGGGCCTGGAGGGACAAGAGGAATGGTTTAAAACTTAAAGAGAGTAAGTTTAGATATTAGGAGATATTAGGAGGAAATCCTTCCCTGGGAGGTTGGGCAGAGAAGCTGTGGCTTCCCTGGATCCATCCCTGGGAGTGTCCAAGGCCAGGCTGGAGCACCCTGGGCTGGTGGAAGGTGTCCCTGCCCATGGCAGGGGGTGGAACAAGATGGTCTTTAAGGTCCCTCCAACCCAAACCTCCCCATGATCCATAAGGGATCCCAATCTGCTGAGGGAGGCACTGGGGGCTCAGAGGAGGGCAGGGAGGGAGCAGCTTCCAGAACAAGTTGCTTTCTCTGGTTCCCAGGTACAAGGCATCATTTCTTCCATACAATTCTCAGCTCTGATCACAATAATCAAAGCCTCAGGAACAAGTCCTGAAAGGAAGCAGCACAGCTTCTCAACAGCATGGATGACTCCTTCCCAAAGGAAGAAAGAGCTCAGGGCTTCGGATTGAATCCTCAGCAATGCACAGGATGACAGGCAAGATCTATTCAATATTCAATCTATTCAAGTGCAATAATAACAATAAAGAAGTTACATTCAGCAATCCCTTAAGAGCCAAAAAAAGGCCCAAATTCTTCATCGAGGAGCACACAAACGAGAAAGGGCTGAAAGGAAATTAAAAAGCAGCAGCTGAAAAGGTAACGTGCTGCAGGCAGCAGGGAGTGCATTTCAGGAGACCACGCTAGAAACTCGGAGTAAATGCATGGCAGAGATGAAAATCCAGGCTCCACGAGCCCCTGCACAAAGATGGAGCAGCAGAGCACAGGAATCCAGCAAAAGGCAGATTTCCTTCAGAAATGGGAGTTGCCTCTAAGTGGGAACAGAAAGAGAACAATCCTGCAAAACCCCCTCGGTACTGAGGTCATCAAAACCCACAGGGACACGGGGAGGGGGGGCCTGATGGAGAATTGGGTGAGGCTGGTGAGCAAGCCAGGCAGGACCCATCCATGGGAGGATGAGCCACAGGATGGGCTCCTGCAGCACATGCCAAGGCAAAGGAGAGAAGGAATAAACACTGCCCAGTGGATCTGAGGGCAGAGCTGGTATGGGTGACCCATGCCCAGTGCCATTTGTGCCCTGCTCCATGCCCTGCAGACCCTCACACCTCCAAGGGGAGCCTGGAAGGAGCCCCCAGGTTCCAGAGCAAGGCTGGCCTGCTCACACACATTCCCAAATGCTTTCAGTAGCATCCCTCATCACCAGGGATTGAAATTCCAGAGGCAAGAAGGGCTCCACTGGGGAGCCAGCAGGGTAGGCAGCAAACAAAGGTGGAGGTCAGGCAGGTTTCCTGGCACGGGAGGAGGGGCCCGTGTGGGATCTGGGCTGGAGTGGGGTGGAAAGGGCTGCTCTGACACTCCTGAGTTGGCAGCACACCCAGATCTTCCCCGTCACATCTTTCAGGAAACAACAGCAACAGGAAAAAGGTAAAGGGAAAGAAGGCAAAGGTGACCAGAGGCAGGGGATGGGCTGCCCAGGACAAAGGCACCCTGGCTGTCCCCAGGAACCCACCCAGCTCCCAGGACAGCAGCACTGGGACACAGGTACAGGAACACTGGGCACAGAACTGACAGGCTCAGGTAACACTTTCACCTTGCCTTAAAACATTACCTTCGGATTTCTGCAATTCTATGGGGTTTTTTCCTAATTACTCATTCAAAGCCAACCCCCTTAAGCAGCAGATTCAGCAACAAGCTCTTCCTGTGATCCGGGGCAGATGTCCCTGGTGTCCCCCCCAATCCCACAGGATCCTCCTGGGCCAGCAGGAGGAGGGATCAGAGCCACAGGACAGTCCTGACTGCCACCAGTGACCCCTGAGACCCACTCCCAACCCAGCCAGGGACCGTGGGACAGGTTGCACATCACCACAGCAGCTCCTTTCCCTTCATGCCCATGGTCCAGGGAAGGAGTCAGGCTCTGCAGAGACCAGGCAGGAGCAGCCACCACTCCCCATGTCAGAGGAGGAACCAGCACAAGCTTTCTGTCCACCAGTGCTGGCCAAAGGCAAACTGGGACCAGTTTGGACAGCGAGCTGTGGATGCTGGCAAAGCAACAGGAATTGCTGGGCTGAGGTCACCTCCTGAGGAAAGCCATGGCCCTGCCATGTGCTGTGCTGAGCAGCACACCAGGACGAGCTGCTCCACCAAAGGAAGGCAGATAAAGGGCACAGGGAGCTCTCTGCTCCCACAGGAAGGGCTCTCCTCGCAGGGGGACGTGGCACATCACAAAGGATTCGTGGGCTAGGGCTGCTGGGGGTGAGCCCATCTGGAAGGATGCTGCTGGGTGTTGTGTCATCCCCCAGAACCACCGAGACAGGAAAGCATCCAGACTCTTCTCTTGCAAAATTAAGAGCCCAAGAGATGCTGTGTCACAAGCCCTCAGCAGCTCTGCCAGCCAGCCCGTCCTGCAGCCCCGGAGCTGCCAGAGGAGCAGCTGCCTCTGGTAAAATGCAGCTTGAAATGAATCTTTAAAGACATCCAGCTCCTCATTAACTCCAAGTGACTGGTTCAGGCAAAAGCCCCCCCCTCTTAGGAGCCACCTGCATGAAGAGCAACATCACCAGGTGCTTCCACCCAATTCCTGACCTCCTTCGACAGGAAAAACAGCACAGAGGGAAATGTGGAAGGGTTGGAGCTGGAAATCAAGCTGACCCCACCAAGGGGACAAGGTTAAAGAGATGCTGATTCCCTTCAGAGACCTGGACATGTTTCCTCTTTCATTACAACAGCACCACCACAGCCACCTTGGGATCGGCTGGAAAACGAGGTCTGGGAAGCTTTAGCTCTATTTAGGGCTGAAAAAAAGGAGTGTGGAGCAAAGATTCTTCTGGAGAAGAGGGAAGACCACCTTCTGTTCAGGCAGCATCAGGACTGAGACATGACATTTGGATAGAAATGTCCTAACAAGCACAAGAAGAGATACAGAACTTCCCAGTATGAAGGAGCAAGTGGAAATGGCCTCAGGTTGTGCCAGGGGAGGTTCAGGTTGGATATTGGGAAAGTTTCCTCGTGAAGGAGTGAGTAAGATTGGAACAGGCTCCTCAGGGAACTGGTGGAATCACCAGCCATGGAAGGGCTCAAAAAAGGAGTGGACAGGGCAAATTGTAGTATGGTTTGTAGGCATGGAGGGGTCTCAATTAGAGGTTGAACTTGATGATCTTGCAGGGCTTTTCCAGCTTTAATGATGACGTAATTCCATGATTTTATGAGATGAAATCAGGCTTGAATGTAGAATGGAAGGAATCAGAGCAAAGCACGAGGTGCAGTGCTTTGTAGCACGAAATTATCACACCTGCTGGTTCAGCCAATTCAAAGGCAAGAGGGCCCACAAGGCCATCTCATCTGAGCATCATCACTGCCCTGCAAGTCTCAACCAGCACCTCCCATAAGGAATGAAATTCCTTGAATTTGCCTAATGGTTTCCTGAAAACATCCCACCCGAGCTTAAAAGCATCACAGGATGGAAACCACGCTCCTGTCTCGGATAAATTAATAAAAGCACTAACGCTCAATGAAAGAAAAAAGGTATCTCAGCTCTCCCTTGGTGCCCCGTGTTTGAACTCCTGGTACAATCATTATTTCTTGCAGTCTCTCCCTGGGACACTGAACAGCTCTTTAACACTCAGTCTCTTCTTACCTCCTGCTCCCATTTCACAGGCACCTCTCAGCCTTGTCCAGGGGGAGCAGAAGGGGCTCATTCATTGTACTGAGTTTTCTCCAGACCTCAAATCACTTCTGCTGCTCTTTCCAACGTCCTCTTTACTTTCAAACCCACTTTTGAATGTGTGGAATCAGAGCCAGAGGCAAGATCCCAGCATCTGTCTGCAGCTGTCACACACAGCTACTCAATGCTGTCCTCACCTCGGCTCGCTGTCCCCTGTCTCCACCTCCAGGGACCCCAGTAGTGCTTTCCACTCATGTGTGTGGCACTTGGAGTGGGTTTGTTTTGACCACTCCATTTCTTTCAGACAGACAGATCCCACTCCTTGGAGGATACAGCTCCCTCTCTGCCAAATCTGGTGTCATTCCTCAGTTAGAATCATGGGATGGTTTGGATGGGAAAGGATTTCAAAGCCCATCCATTCCCACCCCTGCCATGGGCAGGGACACCTCCCACCAGCCCAGGCTGCTCCAAGCTCCATCCAACCTGGCCTTGGACACTCCCAGGGATCCAGGGGCAGCCACAGCTTCTCTGCCCAACCTGTGCCAGGGCCTGCCCACCCTCCCAGGGAAGGATTCCTCCCTAACCTTTTCTAAACCTACTCTTTTGGTTTAAAACCACTCCCCTTGTGCTGTCTCTATGTGCTCCTGTTAAACAGTCACCTGTAAAAGCCTATTTAAAATAATGAAAAGATAACTTATATGGATAGGCCAGGCCTAGCTCATTCCAAATAAAAGGAGAAGATGGGGATGCAGATTCCAACAAAAGCAGCAGCTGTGGACACAGGGGAGGGACTGCAGGAAGTGGCACTCCCTGAAGAACAAGTCCTTTGGCCACTGCTAGAGGTGGACATCGAGCCAGCCAGACCACAAACCACTCGTGTGGCCCTTTGGGGCTCTTTGGGGCTCCTCTTTATGGCCCCACACTCACACCTTTAGTCATAACTCCACTACTGCTTTTAATTACATAGAAAAATTGTCCCCAGAGGTCACATATTTATTCCTCCTTCTGCATTTTTTTACTCAGCCTATTGCAAAGCAGTCCTTCCTAACATACCCCAGCCACCTGATCCAGAAAGATTCTATGGATCAATCAGCGAGATCTTTATGGATCAGGCTGTCAACAAAAGAACTCGGGTTAATGTAAATTTAGGTCCTTATGATCCATTAGGCATGAAATTTCTCCATGAATCCCCGAGCCCCATTCCAGTGCTGACACACTCAATTCACCCTGCTGCACAGGCACTAAAGGAGTTCAGGTTTCTCCCCTTAATGCTCCTTATTGGCATCATCCCCCCTGATCTCTACCCATTTGGGGTTTATCCTTGGGATATTTGGTTCCCTGGACCCCACTGGGAGTTATATTTGTGATATTTGGCCCCCCAAACCTCACTGGGGGGGTAATATGTGTGGTATCTGATCCCCCAAACCCCACTGGGCATTTATGTTTGTGATATTTGGTCCCCTGAATCCCACTTTGGGTTTGTATTTGTGATATTCGGTCCCCTGAGCCCCCTCTCTGGGCTCAACCCTTTACCAACACCTTAGTACCACCTGCACTCCCAGCTCCCCTTTCCAAAAGGCCACACCAGACATGGAGAAAGTGCAGTTAAGGGAGCAAAAATCCCCATCCACGTGGCATCTGTGTGAGGCTCAACTAACCAGCCAAGACTCCTCAGTCTGGAAAAGACCGAGACGGGAACACGACAAACCCAACGGTGGCACGGAAAAGACAACCAGGTGTTGTCTCCTTGGGAACTGATGCAAACACCACGAGACAAGGTGACAGATAGGACATCTTCACCAGCTACACTGGCACTGCTCTGCTCCAAATCCACTCCAAATTGGTCTCCCAGGTCCCCCCACTTGCACAGTCGTAACCACAAATCAGCCCGGAGAGCACCCGCCCGGCCCGGATCTGCCTCTAATTGCAGCAATAACTCCAGCCTTGCTCTTCTCTCCTGCTCCTCTTCCTGAGCTACAGCCTCTCCCCCTCCACTGACCTACACTCTGCCTCCAGGTCTCACACCCAGCCCTCCTTTTGGGCTGGATCCTCTCCCTCCCAGGCTCTGCAAATGCACAGCAGCATCACTGCTGCTCCATCACACCACGTGGGACCCACCAGCAGTGGAGGGTCCTGCAGGACAAACCTCAGGAGAGGGGTAAGAGGAACAGCAAGAGTCCAAGCAGGACAAGGAATTGGTATTTCCTGACTACCCAGAGCTCCTGTGGAACTCCATGGGCTCAGGCCAGGGAAGGGTTTGGGGAAAGCCAGCCTGGCTCTGGGCTGGGGTGGGCAGCCCAGGAATGTCTCCACTGCAGAGATCCCTCAGCCTCTCAGGGGCAGTGCCCAACCTCCCTCTTCAGAAGGGCTTTTCCTGCCACAAGGGAAGTTTGGGTCCTTATGGATCTTTATGAAACTTCCCCATGAAGCCCCGAGACCCTTTCCAGTGTTGACACACTCAGTTGCACAGGCATTAGAGCAGCTCAGCTTTCATCCCACTGATCCCTGTCCATGGGGGGGTTATTCTTGTGGTATTCAGTCCCCTGAAGGGGGGACATCCCTGGCCACAGCTTGTGGCTCTTGTCCCATCACAGCAGCTCCAGGAGGAGCCCAGCTCCATCCTCTCTCCCACCTCACCAGCAGCCACAGGAGGGTCTCCCCTTCACCTTCTCCATCACCCCTAGGAGGTGCTCAGTCTCCACAGCCCAAGGGTGCTGCCAGCACCAGGTCTGGGGTCTCCCAGATCCCCTCAGCCATTCCAGGGAATCCAGTCACCCCATTCCCTCTGACAGCACAGCTCCATGTGCCTACCCAGGGCTTCCAAGGGGATTTGATCCATCACCTTCCCAGGGACAAAGGTGAGGTTGAGAGGCCACTGGGTCTGCTCAGGTTCCCCTTTTCCCACTCCAAAAGACACACAAAGAGCTGACAGACATCCACAATACAGCTCTGCAATCTCCTGGAAAAGAAAGCACTTGGAGGTTGTCACATAATGTCCTCCAGCCCAGGGAGCTTCTACACCATAGGATTTAGGGTGGAAGGTTCCCTTGGGAGGCACCACCATCAGCTTGGCCCTTGTCACCCCTCCAGCATTTGCCCTGATCCCTCCAGGAGCCAAAGCTCTGCCTGTTGGGAGCAGCAGGACCTGCTGGACCTCCTGGTCCAACTTGGAGTCACCACACCCCCCTCCACCTCCTTGCTCAGCTCCTCTGCAAATCACCAACACCAAACAAAGTCACAGCCTTGCAGAGCTCTCCCTCCTGCCCTCAGCACCATCACCCTCTCCTGAAGACCACAGCTCATCATCATCTCCATCCTTTTCCCTGCCCAGCTCCTTGCCTGGCTCCCAGAGCACCGCAGCTCTCCTGCTCTTCTGCCCTTCCAGAAGCTGCTTTAAAGTTCTGACAAATCCCATCTCTTACCTCCACTGTCTCAATTAAGATTCAGAAGAGTTATGGGCAGACCTGGTCTTCTCAAAGTGCAATGGTTATGGGCAGACCTGGTCTTCTCAAAGTGCAATGGTTATGGGCAGACCTGGCCTTCTCAAAGTGCAATGGTTAAATCTCACCACAAACTCTTGCCCAGCCAACCCATGTTCCTGTTTCCCACTAACAGGGTAACTGCTCCACCACAGACAAGTTGACTGGTCTCCAGCTCTGCACGTTGACACTGAAGATGTTGAAGGCGGCTCAAAGCTCCTTCTCACTAATGTCTTTTCCCTGATATAACAACTGCTTTGAGTGAAAACACATGGTTACAACCTACTCATGCCCTCCATACTTCCCATTCCTTCAGTAATTACCCACTGCTGTGGTTTTTCCCTCAGCACTCACCCGCTGATCCATCCTTGAGGGAAACTCCCCCAACGCTTGACGCCGCTGAGTCGGTTTGTTCCTTGTTCTCACTGTCTCAAAGACGCTCAAAGGGGATCATATCCCATGGTTGGGATTCCCAGCCTGCCATGACCTCATTCTTGCTGTCACTGACCCTCAGACACGGGCTTGTCATGGACAGGGGACCAGCTGGCCCAACTGGAGACCCACCCCCAAAGCAGGACCTCACCCAGCGACCTACAGGAGACACTGGACGAGGCTGCTCCTCCACTCAGTGGCTTTTAATTTAAAACAAAAAGAAATGATGGCAATGTTGATAAATTTATTAACCACTCCCCTGCTGATCAATGCAGCCAGTATTTGTCCAACACACGGCGCCTTGGCAGCCTCCCAAGCACCATCCCAATGCTTGGCTGTTCCCAGGCAACCACATCCTCCAGCTCCACAGGACAAGCTCCCAACACCCCACACTGCCAGCACAAACCCTGCCACACGAAGGAGTTGGGAGTTGGCAAATAGACTAAAGTTAATAGTAAGTTAAATAGTAAGTTAAATTGGGAGGGCCAATATTGGCTGCCTGCATATTTTAACTAGTTAAAAAATTAGCATTTTTCCTTCTGGTAGCAAGGGCAGAGCTGCATTTCAATACTGCAGGTTCCTCTGGGTCTATGTGGACATTTATATCAGGCTTTCCACAGAAAACAAAGATCCTTCAGCAGGATGTGATTATTTTGGTTGCAACAGCACAAAAAGTGCTACTACAAAAAGTGTTCCTACAAAAAGTAGGAAAAACTCTAAGACAACCCAGGGAAGAAAAAGACAAGAATTGAATGTGTCCACACAAGAAGAATCTGGGGAAATGTGGGACTAAAAATGGTCTAAAACCCACATAAAAATTACAGCTCCTTGGCTGGGAAAAACTGGTCATGAAGCATGAAAACTCTTACCAATATATCAATTTTGCATTTTGGTCTAATGCAAAATAAAACAAGGGTTAATTTAGTGAAACTAAATTTCTGAAACTAAACTTACTGACCCTTAATTTATGAATTTAGAACTTTAATGGAATTCAGTGAAACTCCAAGAAGAAGGTGCAGAGCTGTCATCAACATCACAAAGGAAAGGAGGGTTTCAACAGGAGCCTGAACATTAACAAATAGAGAGAAAGAGAATGTTTTTCTTCCTTTCTAAGGTTGGTTGTTATCAAATTCAAGGCCAGGTTGGACAGGGCTTGGAGCACCCTTCTAGTGGAAGGTGTCGCTGCCCATGGCAGGGGCTGGAAGGAGATGGCCTTTAGGGTCCCTTCCAGGCCAAACGGGTCTGTGATGCCATGACTCTAAATAAAACATTACACAGATCATTTCCAGGGCTAACACAGCCCTGATCTCCAAGGACAGCTCCATCCCCAAGCCCGGTCCTTCCCCGGGTCACCGCTCCAGGCTTCCCTCGTCCTGCTGCTCATTAAAGTCAATTCGGAAAATGATGGCTCTAAAAAAGGGCAGGAATTGCCATTGATCAACCAGCACCACCCAGAGCCGATCAGGAGCAGGGAGGAGCATTTTCTTAGTTTAGCTGCTTGTTTAATTAATCAGCCAGCCCTTAATGATGCCAATGACCTGTGAATGTCAGGACACAATTAGAGCTACAGAGGCTACACCGAGCCATAAACCAATTGTAGTTCTGGAGTGTTCTATTAAAAAAAAAGCATGAATTTTAACAGACTGACAGAACTTTTCTTCCTATGGAAAACTGTAAAATTACTGGACCACGGGAATGGATGAGACACCATGTCTCAGCAGCATTAATATTGCTTGATGACATCTGGCTTGCATGATTTTAATTAATCAAAATTATCATGGTTATGCCACCATCAGACCAGCCAAAGGCTGGAGAAATGCTTAGTGGCAACAATAAATAATGTCAAATCGGGGAATGAGGTGGGATGGGATCGGGGGTCAATCAAACAGCCAAGATATTAAAAGGAAATAAGATTACACTAATAAATTGGCATCCTAAATAAGCAGGATGTCTTACCATGGAGTACAGACTACAGTGAGTTATACCACTAAATGTTTTAGACAATGAGATGAGACCAGGCAAAAATTAATCCTGTTTTGTAAAACTTCCCACACACAAATGCTCAGCAGAGGAGAGAAACTCTGCAAGTGGCCTCCACGAGACAGCAAATTAGAAATATATTTACCAGCAATAGCAGGGGGTGGGGGGAGAGAAGAAGAAATGCTGTGAAAAAACACACAGAGAAGGGGAGAGAAATGACCCCCATCCAGCTCCAGTTCAGCTCCCCTTGGAGCACCGGTCCCTAAATTAATCTGTGCCTCCAAAAACAAGCACGAGCAGTGGGAAGAAGCTCCATTTAGTTCCAGTCACCGGTAACACCCACAGGGCTCTCGAAGAACAGGATCCCTGAGGCTGGCAAAGCCCTCCCAGCCCACGGAGCCCACCCTGTGCCCTGTGCCCACCTTGAGCTCTGAGTGCCACGGCCAGTCCTGCCTTGGGCACCTCCAGCCCTGGGCACTCCAACCCTCCCTGGGCAGCCCCT
>JAWWEE010000278.1:0-15156 GCA_035221455.1 Xenops minutus | reverse complement strand
TGGGCTGGTGGAAGGTGTCCCTGCCCATGGCAGGGGTGGCACTGGGTGGGCTTTGAGGTCCCTTCCAACCCAAACCAACCTGAGATTCCATAACCTGACATTTCTACCCAGGGGTTTTTTAGCACATCCTGTATGACAGCGAAGGAATAACAGGCACTGGGCATGACATGAAGCCATCATGAGTGTGATGATGTGTTCCATCCTGACAACTTAATTGTCCTTCTCCATTAGAGGCTTAAAAAAAAAACCCCAAGTGAATGTTTTCAAGCGTTGCAGGCAGGAGGAAAACAAACCTGTCTCAGAGTGTGTCAGAAAATCAGGCACCAGAGCACAAATGAAAATGTACAAAGATGACAATTCCAGTGGAGACACAAACTGAAATGAAGCTGCAAATGTTGGCCAGGATTGAACAGTGCAGGATTCCCCCCCTCCTCACTCCTTGATTCTCTATTCTGATTTAGGCAGGAGACCCAGAACTATTTATTCATGAATTGTCTCCTCACTGCTCAGAAATGAAGGAAGAAAGGATGGAAACCTCCAACCCCATCTTAGAACCAGCCACAACAGGCTCTGTGCAGGGGCAGGAACCAATTAATGTCTTTATTCCTCCTTTAAAGCCATGTTTAGTAGCATAATAAATAACCAAAGGTTCCCATGCCTCCCTTTCCTGAGCAATTCCTGGCTCAGGGCAGCCTGGAGATGCAACACAGCACAAATCCATCTGGGAATTACTCCTGTTTCATCAGCTAAAACAAAACCCAAGTAGAAAGTATTCCAAATCTCCATTTCTAGTCAGTGGATTTCAAGCTCAAGGATAAAAACTGGAATGTTCCTCAAGTCCCTGCAAATGAAAGGAGTGCAGAAAAGCAGAGTGGAAGAGTTTTTCCCTAAAGGCAGCCCCAGCTCTCCATTCCATGGGGTGGACATTTGCCTAAAGCCACGTTCCCAGGATGAGTTGGAGCAGAAAACAGCTCAGTTTTTTGCCTTTTTTTTTTTATTTTAGGAGAATACATGCTTGGACAAAGCTGGAAGCACACACACTGCAAAGAGGGAAATGGGAATTACTGGCACTACCTAAGGAGCCAGGAGGGCTAAAACAGGAATTTACTGATAAAACAAGACAGATGGTCTTGTAGGAACTTCTGCTCCTCCACAAATCAGTTCCTCCCTGGCACCTCTGCAAGTGCAGCAGTTCATTAGGCAGGTTGTTAATTAAATCCACATGCACCTTTGCCAAGGGTTTGCACGGAGTTACCTGATTTCTCTTAGGAACAGAACTTAAAACTCAGCTTAAACTGCAATAAAACCCCGAGGAAACATCCCTGTCACACCAGGAGCTCCTCAGGCTGGAGCTTCTTAGCCCAATTAATAAGTAGGAAAGGCTTAAATAAAATGATGACCAAAGCCCTTCTTGGGGCAAATCAATAATTTCAAGAGAAAACCTTCAGTTTGCCTGAATTGATTGTGTGGGGTTTTTAAATACTATTCAATTTTGAACATTGTAATATGAAAAAAACCCACTATTTAGAGCTGTTTCCCATCTTTTATTTTTAAACTGCAGTGAAACAGCATCACAGGGGAAGGATGAAGTCACCCAGCTGCATCCTGCAGTGGCAGGGACAGCACAGGGGAGAAGGTGCAAATCCATGGAATTCAGTCCTTCCCACTCAGGAGGAACTTTCAGAGTACAAATAAAATAGAGCACAGAAGTCAGAGACAGTGAAAAAGGCAATAAAAAACCCTGTTGGACTTTAAAGGGGTTTTAGCATCAAAAGCATCAATGCTGTTTGTAAAAATTCCTTTTGGCAACACAGTTATTTTGCTCAATAAATTCAAATTTCTTGCTAAGATCTATTTTTATATTATTTTCTCTTTGTATGGGGAAGAATATGTATTTTTTAGTAGTAATTTAAAAAGAAAAAAAAAGAAAACCAATTACTTTCTCATTACTTTAAATAAATAGGGGACTGACTATCAAATATTAAACACTATTAAAAAGACAAGGTGCTAGAACCTCCAAGTGCTGTAGAAATCAGGAGGAAAAGAAAAACATCTACATTTAGATATTCCATTTTCCTCAAAATTCTGCTTATGTTGAGGAACCCACTGACACTTTCTGCCCCTGCACCTTAAAACTGTCCCTAAAATTACTCAGCATCATGTCTTTATAGTCATTTCCAGACAGTATTTCAAACAGCAGTCAAAAAATGTGATTAAATGGTAAAACCAAAGCCCCACTTTATCACTGCCCCCATCAGCCCCAGTGTCTCAAAACCCAAGGTCACAGCACAGTCTCAAAATCACCTTCTCCAAACACAAATTTCCACCTCTCTCTTTCACCAAGTGATGTTGATTCACCGCTGATGTTTTTAAAATAAGTTTTCTCAGGGTGTGTTACCAGGACAAAGTCAATTTAAATATTGAAATGAAGCCAAACCTTGCTATTAAGAAGCCATTGCATTATTATGCAGAAGGTGTGCCAATGTGAAACCCCCCAAACCCACATGGACTTCCCAGCCTGGTTTATTCTCTAATTATCTTTTCTGGACCTGCCCTTTCTGCTCCTCTTTCATTTCCCAGCCTGAGTGAATGTTAATCCTTGAGCAGAAATCTGGAGGAGAAGATGAGGCTTCTCTTTAATATTTTGTGCATTATTTTAGACCTTTAGCACGAATTATTTCTGGGAAGGAGCACCTTGTAGGATTCCTGCTGGATTTCCCTTTCCTTGGAAAGGTCAGGAATGCTCAGCAGCTTTTACAAGGCTACTTTGGCTTCTGGAAGGAATTTTTTAGGAGGTCAAATCACAACCAATTTCTGCCTAGAGAGAACAATTCAACACTCCATTATTGTTCTTTGGGGAGGAAAAAAGAAAATCACTCAAAGCTGTCCCAACCATTAATTTGGCTGCTTTTGACTCCCTTGAAATTTTGATTTATCCTGCTGTGGTTTTATTTGACATTAATCTAGGGTGCACTCACACTATTCAACAGAAAATGTATTACTATAATCTGTGAAATGTAATTCAGTACAACAAGTGCAAGAGAAACAGGTTAAAACACAGGGATAAAAGTTCCAAGTTGGCAAAGAGCCCACGTGTCAGTCCACTTGTAAAGGTTACACAATTAAATATTAATTATTACAATTCACAAATATGGCCATGCAAAGTGAACATAAGGCATCCATCCCTAGGACTGCAACAATCTAATAAAATCTGGTGATTAAACGCTGGGAATAGTCATTTTCATCACCTTTTTACTTCCTCCCCACAGTAATGAATTACCATGTTCTCCTCTCATCTCCAGACTGTAAGATGCTCAGTGGGACAAATGGATCTCAGTGGCTTGGTAATGCTGGCAGTGCTTTGGATCCAGCACTTTGGTGGCAGAAACAGGACATTTAGCAGAGACTGCTGAGAGGAGAGGGCATTAAGGGAATTTTCTGGAGATTAGTGCTTATCTGGATCCCATCTAGTGCCATGTCATCCCATTAATGTGACCCAGAAGGGTTCACTGTGGAATTCTTGAGTTCACCTACTGGAATTAAATGCAAAGAGTTCAGCTGCTTGGGGAGAGCTGGGAGGATTTGGGCTCCAGGTTGGGGGATGCAAAGGGGAACTGGAGGGTGTCACCTGAAATGAAGGAATGGAAGGGTGGAAGGTTTTACCTGGAGACAGAACACAGAGGGAAAGTGGTGGAGGAAGGACATGGAGCTGTTGGAGAGCCCAGAGAGGCACCAGGATGGTCAGGGGATGGAGCAGCTCTGCTGGGAGGGAAGGCTGGGACAAGTGGGATTGTTCAACCTCAAGAAAAGAAGCTTTGGGGTGACCTCATTGTGGCTTTGCAGTGCCTGAAGGGGCTACAAGAAATATGGAGAAAGACTATTTACAAGGGCATGGAGGGACAGGACACAGGGAATGGCTTCAAAGTGACATAGGGCAGGGACAAATGGGATATTGGGAAGGAATTGGTGGCTGGGAGGGTGGGCAGGGACTGGCACAGGGTGCCCAGAGAAGCTGTGGCTGCCCCTGGATCCCTGGGAGTGTCCAAGGCCAGGTTGGAGCACCCTGGGCTAGTGGGAAGTGTCCCTGCCCATGCCAGAGGGTGGAATGAGATGATCATTAAGGTCCTTCCCACCCAAACCATTTTATGACACCAGTTCAGGCAGAACTTGTGCCAAGTAAAACCTAACAATGTCACTGTTTCCCTTGGGATGCTGCAGCCCCACAATTTCCAAGGCATAGAGGGACTAAAAGATGGGGCTCCCTGTGCTTGGTTCTGCTACAGCAGCAAGACCAAAACCTTCTGGGCTGTTTCACCTCTCTCAGGTCTGAGCCACACGTTATTGACTGCTCAGGCATCAGAGGGACTGCTGTTCTTGCCTGCACAGTCTCCAGGAACTGAACTCTTAACTAGCTATCCAAGGACCTTGACTTGGCTCTGCATTTTAAGAGCAGATCCTTGAAAGTTGTCCCAGAGCAAACACCCTCAAGTCAGAGCTGGCTCTCAGGGCTCACAGTGGCTCTGCAGGTCTGGCTCAGCTTAGTGCTGAGGGGAGGAAACCAAAAACCTGACAGGAAACCTGAGGAGCAGCTGCAGTGGGAGGTGATCACACAGCCCATCCCTCAACTACTTCTCTTTGCAAGGAGGGCACATTGCAGGTTTAGTCTGCTGTCCTGGTGGCCCTGGAGATGCCAGGAAAGGTGGTTGGAACACAGGAAAGGTGGAAAGGTGGTTGCTCCTCTATACCCTTAATGCATCCTCAGTACTGGGCTGAGGTGTCTCTGTCCACTCTGCAGGCACCAACAGATGCTGCTGCCACAACTTCCACCCCACAGACAATCCCAGCAAGCAGATTTCTGCCTTTTTGCCTGAATTCACAGAATCACTGAATGGTTTGGGTGGGAAGGGACCTTAAAATTCATCTCATTCCACCCCTGCCATGGGCAGGGACACCTTCCACTAGCCCAGGTTGCTCCAAGCCTCATCCTACCTGGCCTTGGCCACTTCCAGGCATGGGGAAGGCACAGCTATTGCAAATTTAACCAGATCTCTTCTAACCACAACATGTCCATGTGCTGGGCAGCATGGACAGGATTGCAGCCCTACCTCACACTGTTAAAAAAAAGTGAACAAATAGATAAAATCCCTGAATTTCTACTGGATTTCACCATCAGTGCTACTGTAGTTTGGGTCTCCTGTGTGATTAATGTGCTGGTACCACTGAAGTCACTGTCTGAGGACTTCTTAAAGTCCCACCTAAGCTGCAGGACAAGGCTTTTCAAGTAGAAAATTAATGTTTTTTTAGTAGAATTTGCTTTGCCAGGAAAAAATAAAATGCTCTGCCTCAGGACTGTATTTTAGCCAGCTGCTTATTCACACCCCATCCAATTAGTTTGAAAGCAGTTTCAACAATCCAGGAAAAAAAAAGTTATTAAGCATGGGCATATTCTTGATGTTGGGTTAAGGAAAAGAAGGAAATTATTTCTTTGTGGTGGAATATTCCTTATTCATTACTGCCACCTCTGACACGCTCCAGCTGTCCTGCCAGCCTGCTGCCACCCCTTCTTCAGCAACAATAATCATTCATTAAAAGAATTTAATCCCCACACACAGTAACTGTTTGTTTTAACAATGCACAGGGAAAAACAAATAAGAGTAAGATAAGTGTAGATATGCCCCAACTGAAAAGATGCTTCCCAAAATCTCCTGTAACTAATGCAAGCAACTCCCTCAACTGATTAAATTGCTGGGGAAAGTAGAGTGAAGATCAGGAAATATATATAAGATGCTCAGAAACTCTGTGAGAGGGGAAATAGTCACATTGGTCTCTTTATTTGCTAGTTTTTAACCGGGACTTTTCTTCTACAACTCCTCTGCTCCATTTAACTCCATTCCCACTGACCAGCTGGGCTCCCCAGGCAGCAGCACAAACACCCCCTTCCCTTTCCTGGAGACACCAAAACCTCTCTGACCAAAGCAGAAATGGTCCCTTTTCAACTCAGCCAGGCATTTCAGGTGGGGAAGGGCCATGTTTTCATTCTTTTTTAATCAAGTCCCCAGGAATTTAGCTGAATTATGTTGGCCTGATGACATGCAGTAATTACAAGCAAACAGAAGAGCCAGACCAAGAAGGCAAGGCCTTTGTAGACTAATCACTACAATGAAACACCTTGAGCTGAATATTTTTCCCTAAATAATTCAAAGGCACGTGGCCAAATCCTGTTCAAAAACGAACTAATAAATAACTAAACCAGGAGTTGTTCCCATCACCTCTGAAGATTCAAAATTGCAGCCATTTGATATCACAGGACTCACTTGGGATAAACTGGTGCTTAAAGAACATAACAATCCCCCTGTGCCACCAGGCATCCCCCAGGAGGGCAGGGCTGTGGGCACAGAGGTCACATTGTCCCATGAGGAGGTGACAGCCAGGACACAGACAGGGACTCCAGATGTTCTTTCATGTGCTCTGGATCCACAACACCTGAAGAGTCTGCCAGCACAGCATCCCTTTTTCAAGCTGCTCTCCGGTCACACAGCTCAGATGAGACAAAAGACCCCAAACCCCCAGAGTTCTGTTTAGCTTTTTATAAAATACACCCCCAAAAAAGGGTAAATTCCTCAAATTAACTCATCTATTCACCCCAGTTTCCATTATTCCATTGCCAGGATAAACGAGACTATTTATAGGTTTCCCACAAGTGCCTGGTGGGTTTTAAGACACTGTTAAAGTTTTCTGCACAAAGAAAGCAGCAACATCACTTCTTTAAATGCCTGCTGCCCCTGCTAATCACTGAATTGCATTGCTTCAGGACTTGGAGCCTGAGAAAGGGAAACATCAGGGAAAAAAAGCACCAGGCAGGATTTTCTAAAGCCTAGTTTGGAAATGACAGCTGTGGAGGAACCCACTGCACCCCGATTTGCAGAGCACTCGGATGTCAGGAGCCTAATAATGGGATTAAAATCATAGGAATGGTCATGGAAAGGTGGTTTCTGCAGCAGGTGAGTCAGCAGAGACAGAACACACCCTGCACAGCAGACACGTCTGGCAGAAGGCTCCGAGTGCTCACATGACAAATAATCTCATTAAAGAAACAAATTACATGTTGCCAACACAGCCCCGACAGTGGGTTTGTACATCAGCACTTCATATGTCGAGAGCATCTGAGCTTGAATAATTGGCCCCAAAATAATCCTTTTGTTTCTGGATTGATGGAATCACTTGTAGTGCATCCAAGAAGTGCCAGAAGATTAAGTTGGTAATGAGATTGTAACTTTCCCTGGTCTCGTTAGTTTGTCAGGGCAAATAATTGATGTGCCACTTGTCAGGAGCCTGGATTTGCATTTTGCCTCCCCGAGAAGGTGGGTGGTTTGGTGGTGGGTTGTTTTGTGGGGTCCTTTGGGGGTTTGGAGATGCTTAAAGAAAAACACAACTACACAGGAAATGAAATATTCCACATTCTCACCCTCCCTATTTTGACATCCTTGTGTACTCTTTCCTACAGGAGAATAAACACAATTCCTGGAACTTGTTTTAGGATGTGAAGCTCTTCTTTCACAGGTACATCTCACACCACATTTGGTGTTCCCATCTTGCCAGGCAAACCACAAATCAGCACTTGATGTGCTCTTGACACCACTTAAAGTTCCATGTGTGGATGGATTCATGTCCCAAAGTCACTGAGTTTTACTAACACATGGAACCTCCCAGCCCTTTGAGCCAGGAACTCAAGCTCATGGTGCTTGTCTCTTTTTCCACCTCAAAACATTTCTTCTTTCCAAACCATATTAACATGGATAGGATGCCCAGAGAGGCTGTGGCTCCCCCACCCTGGAAGTGTCCAAGGCCAGGTTGGATGGGACTTGGAACAACCTGAGCTATGGAAGGTGTCCCTGCCCATGGCAAGGGGTGAAATGGGATGAGCTTTAAGGTCCCTTCCAACCCAAGCCATTCTGTGACTCCAAGATACAGTTCCATCAGTCTGCAACTGAATTAGTGATACAGGGAGCCCGACTTAGAGGGAGAAAATCAATTCTGGAAATAAACCCTAATTTCTACAGCCTCTTTGGAAAGATTTGTGAAGTTTTCACAACCAGGGTGTCAGCAAAGGATAAGTTTTTAATCAAATACAAAGGTGGTCCATTGGTGGTCATTTCTAGTCTGGTCATCCTCAAACTCATTTTAATTATATCTTGCACCCTTGCAATGGGTAGAGACTCCCATCCCATCATGTCCCCAAGCACCTCACCCACCTACAAGTGACTATCCAATACTCACACCTGGAATCAGCCTCAACAGAAATACAATTAACAGTACCTTGCATCTATAAGGAAAATAAAATGACAATGGAATTGAAAAGGAAAGCAGGGAAGAGCAGTTTGCTTTCTGGGAGTTGTAATTCTTCTGTCTGAGGACTTTTATGACTGAACTTCATCTCAGCAGTGCCTACACAATAGGTATTTCCAAATGTTTTTTCCACTGGCAAGTCTGTCCTGCCTCCACCTCACCCTGCAGACCTCAGAGCTGCTTGAATTCATCCACTTCTCCTGCCTTTCCTTGGAGCAAGTGATAAGTGGGCCCATCTAAGTATCTGTGCCATGTTTTTCCATTCCAGCTGAGAGCTGTCTGAAGGTCAGAGCATAAATTCCATTTATGACAACCCTTTCTGATGGGCCGAATCAATAGCCATGATCAAGTTCCCAGTGCAGGCTCCCAGCAAGGATGGATCTCCACTCCTGTCATGAATTCCCCCCATTCTTTAAATCACAGCTATCTCCATTTTTCCACTGTCAAAATAACCCTCTTTTCAGACAATACAACAAAACACATTCTGCAAGAGGTGACATTCCTCTCCAGACTTGGTTTAATAAATTCCCTCGGGAGTTTTCCATGGTGGTAAAAGGAAATAAAATGAGAGAAATCTATAACAAAGTTATTGAATTCAAATGTTTAAGGGAAAGATCAGAGTTCTGCTAGAGAATTACAAGAGACCTAATTTGTTAAACTGTGCTACAACATTCTCAGTCTATTTGGCGTGGAACCTCAGCACTGTGTGCAGTGTTCTGGATATCTGTGGGGTTAAAAATACATGCAAAACAACCAAAAGCATTTATGCACCTGTGGGATGCACCACCTCAAAGAAATCAGTCCCAGATGTATTATTTTTCACAGCACAGGGAGCAGAGTTTTGGGTTTTGATGGGTATGGAAGGTGCATTTCAACCTCTCCATCATCCATCCAGGAGAGGGGTTTTGTTTGTTTTTCTGGACATACTTGGGGAGAAATCACTCAGTGTCACAAGTTTTAAATCACATTTCTGGATTGCAGTTTCCATTTACGGGTAGCTGTGGGAGAAATGCTCCAGGGACTGGCAGTCAGCTCTTTCAGGTGACTCAAAACCAGTTCATGCCAAAAAAACCTCCACCATTAATTCAAATGTACAAAAAAAAACCCCTCAAAACAAAACCACTGGCAAGGGAAACACCACAAACCCACAACAAATAACCCCACAAACCAAGCCAACCACCCCATGACCAAGGAATGCTTTCAAGAATACCCAGAACAACTAAATTTAACCATTTTCTTTGCAGATTTTGGCCAAGCTCTGTTTAGTCCAGCTACCACTGGATGAGGAAGAGATTCCTCTTTAATAATGCCCCAAATTTTCCTCATTTCTCCCCTAAGAGCCTCTCCATCCAATCAGGCACATGACCCCAGATGTACAGCACATTTCTGAGGGACAAGCTCTTAAAAAGGTACTTAAAAAGACATGTGTAGTCCTGCATTCCATCTAAGTCCTTTCTTGAGCATGTATATCACTTCAAGATTGCTTCCAGCAGCTCTGAATAATCTACATGAAGTTGGACTGGGATTAAAGATTATGATTAAAGATGTGGCACTTGATTTATCAACAGGAACTGGCTCCACAACTGCCTGTACTTTTGTTCTCCAAAAGCTTCCTGGTGACCCCAGAAAACTCAGGCACCTGAGGATATGGCCTGTATTTATTAGTGTGGTTTTGATAGAATCATTAAGGTTGGAAAAGACTTCCAAGATCATCAAGTCCAACCTTTGAGGGAATAACACCATGCCTAGCAATATTAAATATTTATTATTACGCTCATATATTAAAATAGTATTTATAGTACCATAATTTTTCATGGCAAGGAATGGATTTGTCTAGAGAGCTCAAAGAAGGGATTCTGGGTCACAACCACAGCTGTCACAGGCTCCAAAATCTTCACACAACAGGAAGGTAAGAGCAGCCATCCAATGCCATACTTCAGGTATTGGCCTGAGATGGGAAAATCACCAAAACACAGGTGAAGGACACAAAACCCCTTCCTTCAAGTCACTGAAGTGCATTGGCTGCTCAGGAATTGAGGACACATCTACCACTGGGATAGGCAGAGGAGCCAGGGTTGAAGAGCAAAGCCAGAAAATTATTAGTAATGCAGAGAATTTCCTTATACATCAGTGATTTTCAGGTTTTATTACAAGTGAAGTGAAAGTTGGGAAAATATCACCAAATCAGTTAGAAATTAGAGTTCAGGGAAGGTCCATTTGTGACTCAGCTGCACTTCCATAACAAAAAATAAAGCTATTTTCAATGATAAAACCCAGGTATTCCCAAAGATGCGAAAAGTTGTTTTCCCAAGAACTGGAAGAGGTTTGGATTAGGGCAGACACTGACAGGATTGATTCTGCAGACAACCACAACAATGCAGACCCCACAGAAGAAAAATAAATTTAGGAAAGCCCTCAGTTGTTTTCACTAATTTGAGACCATTTCAGAATAAAGCAATGGATTTATTGCCAGCATTTCCCCCTAACAGGGTACCCACCACAGCTCAGGGAGGGATCATTTCCCCACCCTACATCACACACCCTCCCCACAGGGACAAGGGTCCCTCCAGCAACCACAGAGAACACATTCCAGCTGCTGGAGAGATCTCAGAGTCAAGAAGAGCTCTGTGGAAGGTGCTTTTATTTATCTCTCAGAGTCACAGCTGCTGGGACAGCCCTACATGCTGCACAACCCCTGACCACTGGCTCGGGATGGATTACTAACAAAGCAGGGCTGCAGAGATTTGGCTGCCTTGAGGCTGCATTGCAGAGCTGTGCTTTATTCTGGATAAACATCTCATCTCCCACGATAGCTCAGCATGGCAACAGACACAACAGGTTTCACTTCTTGCCATGTTTAGTGTTTTTCAGCAGCAGAGCGAGTTGAAGATTTCATACTCCATCAGCTGGAATTAGTAATAAAAATCCTGCTTTTTTATCAATGACTTGTAAAGAGATATATTCCCTATCCCTGGAAGTGTTCAAGGCCAGGCTGGATGTGGCTCTGAGCAACCTGAGCCAGTGGAAGATGTCCCTGTCCATGGCAGGGATTAGAACAAGATGAATTTTGAAGCCCCTTCCACACTAAACCATCCTGTTATTCTGTGATCCTACAAAAAATACAGCATTTTTTGGCAGTTCTTGGGCATTGCACTGATCCCACTCAGGAAAGACAACCCAGGAGCAAACTGTTGCACAGGGTCACTCCACTGGACCCCACCAAAACCAAACACCTCAGGTGGTTGGCTCAGATGGTCCATCTGAGCAGAAGGAGCAAACCCCACCACTTAAAAATGTTCTCCCCACCCTTCCTTAGCTCAAAGTCAGCCTGTCCTCTCCTGAACTGCCCCCCCAACCCCAGCACTTGAGAGTGGGGTGTTGCATTAATTCCTGAAGTCCCCAGTGTCTCAGGGGTCTGGGGGGAGTTGCCCACTGAGAAGTTCTGTGCAGGGCTCTGTTGGCAGCAGTTTTTTGTTTGCAAAGCCCACAATGGCAGAGCCATGGAGCTCACGTGGCTGTCGCCCCAGGGCTGCAGTAACCTTGCACACTTCCCTCAATGAACACGTTTCAAACACAGTGGTTTGGGCTTTTTTTTTTTTTTAACTGCAGAAATAATGCACATTTTCTTCCCCACAGCGAGGGAAGCCCCAGGGCTCCCCTCTCAGGTGTTTAACTATATCAAAGGAAGGTCCACTGGTGCAGGAAGGGCAAAGCACTTCATAATTCACAGCCTGCATTATGAAACTAAAGCAGTTGCTAAAAAAACCTCCCCAAGTGCAACAGCTGTTTCTCAGAACAGCTTTAAAACTGTTCAGAAACCTGAATTTTTTACTTAAAACTGAATCAGCTGTGAGATCTTGTAATTAACTCAAAGAGGAGAGAGAACAAAATATCTCAGCAGTGCTTGGGGTTAACACAGTTTAGATCTAGAGATCTTCTTGCTCTGCATCTGCACTTTGAAAAGACTTGGGTTAGCGGAGAGGAGAAAAGTCAGGCAGGTCCCTGTCAGCTCAAAAAACAGAGGCTGTTTTATAAAAGCCTGTCCCAAACCCATCTGAAAAGGATCTGTTTTCTTTCCTGGAGATGTATGGGTATGTGTCAAAGATTAATTAGAGTTAAGCAGTTAAATTCCCAGCAGTGATGAAGTATGCCAAGAATTGTGAATATCAGACTGCCTTGCCATCAAAAGCAGTCGATATCTCCAGTTGAATTATGATATCTGTGAAGACTTGAATTATTCTCTTCAGCTCCTCAAGTTTACCACTCCCTTCAGCAAGGACACACACAATTTCTCAGAGCCTTTTCTGGCTGTTACAATAAATTGCTTAGACTGAAGCAGGTATTTGCTATTGTTTCACAATTAAGATGAACATTTGTCCCACTGCATAAACATGCCATTTATTCTCAATCCAAATGATCATGCTTGACCACACTGGTATTATCTGATCTTGGAGCCAGGGATCATCCTGCCACTAACCAGGACTTGTATTTAGGGTCACCTTAAAGATCATCCCATCCCACCCTTACCATGGGCAGGGACACCTCCCACTAGCCCAGGCTGCTCCAAGCCCCATCCAACCTGGCCTTGGACACTCCCAGGGAACCAGGGGCAGCCACAGTTTCTCTGAGCACCCTCAGAGGGAGGAATTTCTTCCTGAAATCCAAACTAAACCTGCTCTTTCAGTGTGGAATCATTCCCCCTTGTCCTGTTATTGCATGTTCCCATTAATATTGGTACTGGCCTAAGGAATGACCTGGGGCAGAGTTGATGCTGATCATTGTAGCATCTGCTTTGGGGTACGAGATGTGCTGCCTCAGTGCCCAAAGTCCTCATTTCACACCTTTACAAAGGAAAACTGATGATATTCGTCTGACATTGCCATTAAAATAAACAAAACCCCAAAATAAAACAAAAAACCTTTTGACATATAGACAGGGACAAATATTGTTAATATTGTTACAGTTTTAACAGGTAAACCACACTGAAAAGGACCTTTATCTTTGTCCCATTAAATCCTGGAACAAACATACAATGCCCCAGTTTACAGAGCTTCAGGAATGCATGGAACTATAAGGAAAATAAGCTCTGACACCCAAAGGCACCTGATCAAGCTGGAAAACCCTGCAGCTGAAAAATTAAGGGTCTGTTATTTGGGCAGGCTGTGGGCACAGGGCTTTTTTAGACCACCCTTCATATCCCACGAGCATGTTCTGCACAGCTCCCACCAACACGTGGGTCAGACAGACCAAGGGATGCCCTGAGGAGCTGGGGAAGCAGCAGCCACAGAGGCTGAACCTCGTGGAATGGTTTGGGTTGGAAAGAACCTTCGAGAGAATCAATTTTCAGCTCCCTGCCACAGGAAGGGACACCTTGCATCTCTTCCTGAGCCATTTATTCCACCTCCAGCCAGCCCAGACACCAGGGGACAGGGAAGACATCCATGTGTGTACCAGCAGCCATCACTCTGCACAATAAAGCAATTAGCCCAGAATCAACTAAATTATTAGTTACACAATATAGTGACCTATCCTAATTGCAGAAGATCAAGGAACCTCCACCCAAAGCCCCTCTGGGCTGCCTGTTTGACACTTGCTGCCATCCAGCCTCACCTTTGCTTCCCTTAATTCTCTTATCTATAAAAGAGAGGGGGGGAAATATCATTGCCTTGAGGTCCCTATATATGAGCTGCTGGATCAGAGCTGGTATTGTACTGAGGGTTATTAAATAAAAAGCAACAGGGCCTAACCCATTTCTTAAGAATTATTTCAGCTCACCTAGGATTTTAAAAGAAGTAATCCCAGCTAAATCTCATCTCTCCTCTATTTCTGTAACATGATGTTTTTCATCCTGTTTTTCCACTGTGAAAGCTCTCGAGCAAATTCCACCCTTCCCCTCCTTTTTTTTCCTAAAGTATAATGTCAGTTGTCTTTCAGCATTCAGAAAGCAGGCTGATCTCCTGGGCTTTGTGTACCAGAATTTGGAGTGATAAATGCTTCTGCCTCACCCCCAGGCATTTCAGCTGTTTGTCTTTGGGGTTTACAGGGATGAGTGACTGAAAGAAATAATACATTTTTCTTTCCAGCTTTGCATTGTATGCTTGTATAAAAAGATTCTAACATAAAAGTGGCATTGATAGCAGCAATACTTCTCAATAAAAGAGCTGCTCAGAGGAATTATGTACCAGATGAGACAGCTTCAAATACGGATATAAATTATGTCGCATTACTCCATTTGATTCTCTGGGGAATGTTTAAGTTTCAAGCAAAGAACTGCAATGAGTGTTGCTATTGAGAAATAATTATTAGTTGCAATCTACAGCATTTTCACTCAAATGAATTAATTGCACTATAAACCACCTCATATCAATATCCCACAGCCCAGGTCCAGAGTGGGATTCCTACAAGACCTCATTGCTCCCAATAGGAAGGCTGGGAAGAAGTGGCTGCTGGGATTCAGTTTTAGACAACACACACACAGCAAGTGCTCTGGGTGAGATTCCAGGGACTCTGCTCCTCTCCCAGCAGAGCCTGGAATGACTCTTTCAGCCTCATCCCAATTACCATGTGTCTTGCACTTGACTTGATTTTAAGCAGATGGAAAGTCAAACCAGGTTAAGGTATTTCAGGAGCTTTCAACTGCTTTTCCCACTCCAGATCCAAATTATTTCACTTCTGCCTCCTTCCCTACCCACCTCCCACCCCTCACCACTGGCTGAAGGAAGGCAGGTTGAAATTGGATATTGGGAAGGAATTCCTGGCTGGGAGGGTGGGCAGGCCCTGGCACAGGGTGCCCAGAGAAGCTGTGGCTGC
>JAWWEE010000277.1:0-15188 GCA_035221455.1 Xenops minutus | reverse complement strand
TGTCCCTGGAGCCTTCTCTTCTCCAGGTGAACCCCCCCAGCTCTCCCAGCCTGGCTCCAAAGTCTTCATCTCTGTGGCAAACCAACCCATCCAAGGACCCTCAGGATATGACCTGCTGGAGGGACCAAAGGGCTTGGAAGTTCACAGAATATCCTGAGTTTGGAGGGACCCACAAGGATCATCCAAGCCCAACTCCTGGCCCTGCACAGGACAAGCCCAGAAATCCCACAGTGAGTTCCATAAAAGCATAACCATTAAGGCTGAAGAAAACTTGGGAAGTGAAGTGAAAGCTCTTCAGGTCTCAAAATAGAGACCAGTACAGGTTACAGTGGCTGGATACAATGGATTCCTCCAGCAAAAGGGATTTACTGCTGCCCTTGAGCACATCAGCCCAAAAAGCTGCACAGCTTGGGAGGGAAATCTTTTCTCCCTCAACTTGTAGGCACAAGAGAATCCAAAAATCTACCTGCACCAAACTCAAGCAGAACAAGATAATTCCAAGAATGCTGCCAGGATGGCAAAGTATTTTTCTCCCAGAAAAAAGGGTAGTGGATAAATGATAAAAGATCTCCCCTTAATCAAGTGGCATCAACAGGGACAACATGTCCCTCTCCAAATGCCACAGTGGGACCCCAAGCCATGTGCCAGGGATGCAGGTGCCCAAACAGCTCCCCTACAACCTTCCAGAAGGGCTCTGCCCTTTGGCAGCTCCCAGAGAATGCAGAGGGACAAACCTGGGAGAGCACGTGCCGAGCGTGCGGTGAAGAGAAACACAAGCATGACCAGCTTTCCTTTTCTTGCCTTTTAATATAAACATCCTAGGGAAAGTTGGGAGGAGGAGAAGCCTAAAGGGAATGTCTTTTGGAATAAAATGGTACGACATGCTTTGGGAATGATGTGCAAAATTAAAACGTCCAAGCAGGGTCAGCTCAGGACTTCCTGGATTCTTCGGTCTTCTTGATTTCCTGCAAGGAGATCAGGAAAACGACTGAGAATCTGTCACTTCTGGGGAAAAACTCTTGGTTTCAGAGGACTGAGCCCAGAGTTCACCTTCAGGGACAAGGCAAGATTTGACTTGGAGGCTCCAAAAACGGGAATCCCCAGGGATGCATGTTTATTTTTTCCCTAACTCAGGATGGTGCTGGATTCATTTCCCACTCTTAGGCCACTGATCCATCATCCCTCATCCAGGATCTGTGCTCAGTCACATCCCTCAGCAGCTCAAAGCAGACCAAGTGTGGGACAAGGTGACATTCCTGTGGCTGCCTGAGGACAGACCCTCACCTACTTGGCCCAGAGGTGACGCCTGCCCAGGAATGAGGTGGAAAAGCTGCAAGGACTCACCTCCAGCAGCACCTCCTTCAGTTCAGAGTATGCTTTTTCTAGATCATCATTGATAATGACCAGGTCAAACAGCCCAGGCTCTTTACCTGAGAAAGGAGACAAGGACAGAGTTATGGGGGAATGTCACCTCTCGTGTACAACCCAAAGTCCTGAGACATTTTAATGTTATTTGCTAATATTATTATTATTTCATCCACTGCTCTGCCAACCACCTACAAGGAACTGCAGTGGGAAAGGCAACAAGTGCTGCCATCAAACTCAGCACTGCTGGAGAGCACAAATCAGTTCTTAAATCACCAAGGCATCCCCTCTCCCTGCACACATCTCTCCAAGGACTTACTAAGCTCCAGGTCTACACGGGCTGCAGTCAAACGCTTCAGTAAACTCTCCTCTGTCTCAGTCTTTCGGTCTCGTAGCCTCTTTTCCTGAATACAATGACAAATGCATTAAAGACATGAGTGTTGTGAGTGCTGCAGGCAGAATCCACCACCCACCCCCTCAGGCCAGGGCTGTCTGTGACCACGGGCATGTGAGAACGCCCTGCAAAGGCTGAGGGGCCTCATTTACAGCCCAGTGCAAACCAGTGGCCAAACTGGGCTCAATATCTCCTACCCAGAGCTCGGAGTCCCAGGGGTTTTTTTACCTCCCTCTTATTTATTTATTTTTCCAGGTACTGCTGGAAATGAAATCTCTCTGCTGGGCTGGTGCTGTTGGCTTCCTCCTCCACAAACTCAACGAGAACCAGAGGCTGCCTGATGTACTGAGAGCAAGAGGGGAGAGTCAGGAGCTGTTCTCATGTGTCCTCATCTCTCTCTCTGAACCACGACAGTGATTCAGTTTTTGCAAGGGTCCCACTGCAACCACTTCTACGGGGTAAGATGAGAGGGGTATAGAATTTATGGTGCTGCACAGAATCAGCCTCCCTCCGTTTAATTATTGCGGAGGCAAATCTCAGCACAAAATCCTACTCTCCATAGCACAAAGTACAGTTTAAGGATTGTGATGGAGTCCATAACCCAGTGCAGGCAAACACACCAAGGCGTGGAAGACACTCGGGAGGGACTCAAAAAACCAGAGCACGGGAAGCTTTACCCCTGAGAGCCAGAGACTGGGCAGGGGTGACTGTTTGCCTGGGAATGTCCTCCCCACCTACTCCAGGGCCCTTAAGAACACAGAGATGGATGCAGGAGGGGTGAGACACCCCCCCATCTGCAGAGCAAGACATGATTACCTCTAACTGCCTAACGGCAAAGCAAGGCGGGCGCTCACCAAGATGTCAATGGACGGCGGCTGCACCGAGATGTAGATGGGGTTCAGGTCTGTCTTCTTGATGTTCTTCACGCCCTGGATGTCGATGTCAAGGACACAGATCTGGTTCTGGGCCTGGACAGCCTGCACAGCACCTTTACTGGGGACACAGCACACAGGGAAAGGGTCAGTGTCCATAGGGGGGTTGGTGTGTTCCCCTCTGGTAGCAGATGAAGCTCACAGGGCTCCCCTGGGCATAAATTATGGTAGAGAGGACACAGCAATTGCTCTGCTCCTGCTAGATAGTTTCTCCAAGTGTCCTCTGGATCCCTGGGGTGGAACAGGGACCTGCTGTCTCCTGCCAGAGGCTGAGAAAGCCATGCTGGAAGGTGTGGAAATGGATCATGTGCGACTATCCCATGAGTGGCACTATTCTGGTGTGATCTGTAAAGCTCCATCTTCTAGTGGAAAACTCCCTGCCCATGGCAAAGGGTTGGAACAAGACGGTCTTTAAGGCCCTTTCCAAACCAAATCACTCTGGGATTCTTTCACAAACAGAAATAACCTTCACCAAGGAGCCAAACCACTGAGAATTTCCCTTCTCCAGAGATCCACTGGCTCCTGCACCCACACATTGTCCTGAAGGATGGAGAGGGATGCTCCATCTGGGTCACAAGATGCACTTAATTGTTCACTTCATTTTTAAGTGGTGGTTCTCATATGTCCTTAAAGGCAACCTCTCCTCCCCAGCATGGGGGAATTGCCTGGAGCTTGTTCCTGAACACCTACAATTCTCCCTGGAAATACAGCAATGCCAATCTGTTCCTGGTGCACCCAAAGTACCCGGACTACAAATCCAGAGGTTGGCTGCCTTGCCCAGCTCTGAGCACCAATCCATATCCACAAAAAACCTTCCCAGAACAGCTTGGTTTGTCTTGTGGAAGCTGCAGGCTCCATGTGGTATCACCAGGTACCAAGTGACTCCCACCACAAAGAGCCAGCAGCTCTCAGAGCCCTGAGAAAGAGAATCCACACCTGCACTCTGATTTCAGCCTCTGCTTTAAAGCAGCTTCCAAGAAATCCTGGTTTCTGTGGGCAGGATTCAGTGCTGTCCCACACACAGGGCCCTTTCAAGGCTCTAAAATTAAGCAACTGATTTTTAGTCACTTTTTTATTATTCACTGATGAGATTTAAGGAGCAGAAAGGATTGGTGAAAACTTCAACTATTTTGATAGGCACGAGGTAGTCTCTATTTTATCCCACACTGGATTAGAAACATCCTCAGGCACTTGGAAACAAAGGCATGGAGAGATTCTGGATGTATTTTGTTTGCAAACTGGTCTTTATTGCTGAGATGGTTTGAGTTTACTTTGGCCTCTCACCTGTATGTCCACCACCAGAGGCAGTGTGAATGTGCCAAGGGGACCCAAACAAACCCAGGCATATAATTTAATTTGCTTGAAACACCAAATTCCTACGGATTTCAGGGAAATAGGATGAAAAGAGATATCTTCTTGGCACCCACCCTGAGGCAAAGGCACCAAAATCAACCCCACCCACGCCCCAGGAATCAGGGAGCAGCTGTCTGTGGATTAAGCAGGACACACGTGGAGGATGGAAGCCTAGCCTGGCACAGGATGAAGCCAGGGATTAAGGAGCTGCAACCCAAGACTCTCCTTGGAGCTGGGTATGTGGGAGAGGAGCTGGGAGGTTCCACTTCTCTTGTCAAATTCAAGTACCAAAGGCTAGGGCCTGCAGCACATTCAGTCTGGGGGTCTTATGGAAGGAAACTCTCATAAATCATGGAATAGTTTGGGTTGGAAAGGACCTTAAAGCTCATCCAGTTCCACCCCCTGCCATGGGCAGGGACACCTTCCACTAGCCCAGGTTGCTCCAAGCCCTGTCCAACCTTGCCTTGGGCACTTCCAGGGATGGGGAAGTCACAGCTTCTCTGCCCAACCTGTGCCAATCCTTCCCAATATCCCACCTAATCCTGCCCTCTGGCAGTGGGAAGCCATTCCCCCTTGGCCTGTCCCTCCAGCCCATTGTCCAGTGTCCCTCCAGTGCTCCCCTGGAACCCCTTTTAGCTACTGAAATCTGCTAAAAATAAATGAATAAATCTAAAAGTTCATATTTATGACGAAACCACTTGTGCTGCCCTTTTCCATCCTGGCAGATCCCAGGCAAGGGCAGGATAATACCCAGGGCACCCATTGCTCACTCACCTGCTGAAGCAGCATCCTCAAAGCACAGAGCCCACGAAGCTCCTGCAGTACAGAAGACACCAGTGCCCCCACCAAGGGGTGTGGGGAAGACAAGCCAGCTCGTGTTCCTGCAGTGCTTTGAAACAGGGAGGCTTTTGAAGTGGGGAGTTGGTTCTTTGTATTCCCCCTCCAGGGCTTCACTTCAAGGCAGAGAGTTCCATTGGTATTCTCTGGGTGGCACTCTGATCTTGCTCCTAGTGCATTTTTATTCAAATAATGATATTGATCCTGGAAGGAGGGATGGGGAAAACAAATGAAAACAAATAAACACTGAAGGTTTGTGCTAAACTTCTTGGAGGGCTGGTTGTGAAAGGCAAGGAGGTGCTGTGTCCTCTGCAGGAGCACTGGTGGGGTGCAGCTGGGAGATGCCTGTGGTTGAACTATGCAAATGGTTCTTCCCTGTGAGGGTGGGGAGACCCTGGCACGAGTTGCCCGGGGAAACTTTGCCTTCTCCATCCCTGGAAGTGTCCAAGGGCTGGGCTTGGAGCAAGCTGGGGTAGTGGAAGGTGTGCTTAGGCATAGATTTCCAACCCAAATCATTGTGGGATTACAGACCTAGTGGGAGGTCTCATCTGGTACAACACCCATCCTCATGGGAAGGCTTTACAGAGAGGGTGATCAGGCATTGGAATGGGCTGCCCAGGGAAGTGGTGGATTCTCCATCCCTGGAGGTTTTTAAGATGAGACTGGATGTGGCACTCAATGCCCTGGTCTAGTAACCACGGTGGTGTTGGATCAGTGGTTGGACTTGATGATCTCAGAGGTCTTTTCCAACCCACCTATGGCAAATGCCAAGCAATGAACCCCAAGGGTACAGCCCTGCACTGCAGGAGGACACCACAGTCCAGCTAAGGACATACACACTGCCCCCAAAGCCTCTCTCCTTGCACTCAGCACAGGATGGAAATGCTGAGGCAGGGGCTGAGCCCTGGGCTCCTCTCCACCAACAGCCCAGCCTGCTGCTCAGCTTAAGCAATCGAAGCACGGCCACTCCAAGCCCAGCTTCCAGCTTAGCTTTCACTGCTGCTCTTAACCCCAGCGACCTCTCCAGCTCTGCCCTGCCAACACACAGCAAAACAAGCCACTTGACAGGCTCCCTTCTGCTCCAGAGCAACATTTCCCCGGGAAAAGAAGATCAAGGAAAGCACCAGCCCTCTGTCTAAAAGATGAGGAGATATATTCCAGCTGACATTCAGCACTAGCAACGTTTTATGAGCTTTGGAATCCAGTTAGTTAGACAATATTTTACTTAACTCCGGTTTCGATTTAAAAACTTGACCTTCTCCAAGTGCACGTCTGCGTCGCATTTCACTTGGCTGAGAGTGCCAAGTGGAGTATTATTTATCCCCTCCTTTTCATTGTTGCACTGTTATTTGTTCATTTGTGCTATTCAAAAAGCAGTAAAAGGATGGGGCTCTTTAAACAGACTCCCAGGGCACCCACACGGCTCTCCAAGGTGGGTATCTCACCTGGCAAGAGGCAAATGACATGGAGCAGCTCTCCTGGCCAGGAAAGCTGTAAATCATGACCCCAAGCAGCCTTGATCCTGTTGAGGGAATGGACTGTTGAGGGGTTTGGATGTCAAGGTGTAGATCAGAACCTCTCAGGACTTGGAAGTGCTTCATGGGGCAAAAAAATCACCGCTGATGGTCATGGGAAAGGCCCAAGGATGGACCAAGGCACCAATTCCAGCTGTGACAGCAACAAAGCACACAGACCAAGAGAGAGATCTCCCAGGGGGAAAGGGAGGAGTGGGATAAACACTCAAAACACCAGAGCTGGAAGACCCTGCCAGACTCCCATCCCAGAGCAGTGACACAAAACACCAACACAGTCCCCTGGCTGCTTGATCTCCTCCTTGCAAATAGAAATATTGCAGCAACGAGGCTAATTGACACCCCCTAGAGCTTCCCAAAAGATGCTTCCCACTCCACTTTCCTGACTGGGATACCCACAGGGAACAACTGGCTCTGGTGTGTGCCTTGACCACATCTCAGCACAGCGAGCTTGTGGTGGGTAAACAGCCCCATCCCCCCCTCACACCACCTGCCTAAAGCAATCCTGGGTGAAAGAAATGTGTTTTAATAAAGAAAATTGATTTAGTTTGGTTTATTCATTAACACGTCGATCAGGAATGATTTATGGCCACGATTTGCCAAATTATTTCTCTATTGATCAGCCCAGGTTTGTTTTCTTGTAGGTTCAGTCAATTAGAGGGAGTAGCACTCAGGTGGGTAAATTAATCAGTCTTAAGTAGAGCCCGCCCAAGGCAAGAGGCTTCACAAAGCCTGGGGCTGATGCAAAATCTCACTGAGTGGCTCCACTCAGGTGAGAGTCCTTCTTGGGAAACAGGGAAGGTGCTCAGCAGCACCTCATTCCCAAAAAATTCCTTGTATTCAAAAGTTTCTTCTGCTCCCCTCATAAGCAGAGGGATTCAGACCTGCCAGGCTTCACATTCAGCCCTCCGAGCCCAACTTGTCTCATCTCAGGATCCCAGAATGGTTTGGGTTGGAAGGGACCTCAAAGATCACCCAGATCCAACCCCCTGCCATGGGCAGGGTCACCTCCCACTAGACCAGGGTGCTCCAAGCCCTGTCCAACCTGCCCTTGGACACTTCCAGGGATCCAGGGACAGCCACAGCTTCTCTGCCCAACCTGTGCCAGGGCTTGTCCACTCTCCCAGGGAAGAATTCCTTCCCAGTATCCCATCCAACCCTGCCCTCTGGCACTGGGAAGCCATTCTCCCTTATCCTGTCACTCTAGACCCTTGTAAACAGTCTCTCTCCATCTTTCTTGTAGCCTCTTCAGGTACTGCAAGGCCACAATTAGTTTCCCCCAAAGCTTCTCTTCCCCAGGATGAGCAATCCCAGCTCTCCCAGCCTTTCCTCCCAGCAGAGCTGCTCCATCCTCTGACCATCCTGGAGCCTCCTCTGCACTCTCTCCAGCAGCTCCCTGTCCTTGCTGTGCTGGGATGCCAGAGCTGGATTTTTGGGATTTCAGCTTTCCTGGGCTTGCAGGCAGCACCAGGACCTGCAAAGAGCCCTGAGTGCCAACGTGAACCCCCATGGGCACAGAGCTCACCAGGAAAACCACCCAGGGCTCTTGCTCAGCTCTGTCTTTGGATCACTGGCCAGGTCAATGCCCTCCCCAAAAATGCTGGGCTTGGTTTGGTGATTGGCATGGGCTTGGCATCATCCCCAAAGCTCTGTTTGGATGGGGCTGTTGTGACCTGGAAGAGTGCAGGATTTTCAGGGCATTGCAGACTCTGCACCAGGGAAGGGAACTGGCCGTGCTGCAGCCCCGGTGCCTCCAGCCAAGGGGAGGGCTCATTGAACACTGAGAGCCCCCCAAATTTTACTGTCTCCAGAGGAAGATATCCCTAGGGTGTGATGTTAGTGTTGTCATCCCTCCAGTCAGATTCCCCATGCATGTCTCTACCCAATGAATCCCATTTCTTCCCAGTTTTGAGAAAGCAGGATTTAGTGAGTGCCTCAATAATCCTCTAATGATTTGCTAATACAAACACTGACCTTGGTCACACCAACTCCCATCAGCTCACCCTTCCCTCGGAGAGCAGTGCCAAGCAGGGACTGATCCATTCCCCAAATACTCCAGGCTGTGGGTATTCCCTCCTGGAAAGGGTGGGCAGACACTGGAAGGGGCTGCCCAGGTTGGTTTGGAGTGCCCACCCTGGAGGTGCCCAAGGAAGGGCTGGACGTGGCACTCAGAGCTCTGGGCTGGTGACAAGGTGGGCATTGGGCACAGGGTGGGCTCCATGACCTCCTCTCTTAGTCCTTGCCCTGCTGTTCCTCCACAGAAGGGTCCTGTCCATCCCCCTGTGCCCTCCCTGGGGCACAGCCCATCCCCACCTTCCACGGCCACCCCTCTTCCCTGGGCAAACCCCAACCCATTCCGAGGCTGCTCCATCCCACCTGGATGGAAGAAGGAGCTGTATCCCCTTCCCAACTCAGCCAGGAAACATTAAGGTGCCATTCAGGGCTGTCTCCTCAAAGCAGAGCATTGTTCCCTGGCAGCTCTTTCCCAAGAGAGCTGAGAGCCCGGGCTGGAGCCGGGGATTTCTGCAGGGCAGGACGGGATTAACGATATCTCACACAAAAGGGCACAGAAATTTCTGCTCTCCAATTAAGAGGGCAGGACCAAAGTGTGTGAGGGAAGGCTGTTTGTCGACTCCTGACTCCATCTGAAGGCTTGGAGCCTTGGGAATGACTCTCCACCTTCTCCTTTGATATCCCTGCCCTCAGCAAACCCTCCTTCCTTCGGTGCTTTGGGCTTTCTAAGTGTAGCTTTTTAGAACACGAGATCTGGACTGGATGTTTTACACAAGAACTTTTTCCCTTCAGGTCTTTCCTTTTATTTTCTTAGAAGATTTGGTTTGGTTTTTTAGTGGTTTTTTTATTATTATTTTATTATTTTATTATTTTACTATTTTATTATTTCATTTATTTATTTATTTATTTATTTATTTATTTATTTTATTTATAATATCTCTTTGTTTTCCCTCAGGACCGCTCCAGCAGGTTACAAGAAAGTTCTCCTTTGCTGTTGCTCTCCTGCTTTATCTCCACAGAAGCCCCTTCAGAGGTTCCCTCTGGAGCTTTGCTCAGGTTTGCAAACACACTTTGGAGTTTCCATTGAGTGAAACACAGATCCCAGTGAGGTTTTTGGCAGTATCCACCCCTGGGATCTGCTCACAGCTCACAGAATGTTCTCAAAGATATCCAGATTTCATCAGAAAGCTGCTCGGAACCAGCTGTTGAGTCATTGCCACATCTGGTGCTCCTTTGGAAGGGTGTCCAAGAGCTCTTGCTCTGTTGATCAACTCCTGGCTTTGTTGCTCTAAACTGCACAAAAAATCAGCATCCCCTTCACAAAGGCAATGGGCAAAGATAATAAAAACTTTATTGGTTCTCATAGCAACTCCCTCATGTAAAACCCTGTGTAAGTGCCAAGTGTTGCAAATAAATTATCTGAGCTGTTTGCCATCTCAGGTGATTTTTATTGCATTCATTTATTATGAATATTGGGCTAACTTTGATTTCATCAAGGACTTCTCTCCCAGAACAGTTGCAGATTTTAAAGATTGTCTGCCCTGGGAATAATGTCTTTATTTTTAAATGAGCTCTGTGTGTCACCAAACAGCAACACCTGCAGAAAACACCTCCCTCACCCACTAAGCTGCTTTTTAGAATCAAATCAGTGTTTCATTTCAGTGTGAAATGGGAATCCACTCGTGCTGTGATGAGAAAATCAAGAGGGTGACAGTGAGACACAAAACACTGTGATTATGGAATTTCTCTGTGCTTAGAGCAATTTCCCCAGGCACATTTTAAATATAGTTAGGAATATACATGAAACCAATAGATGAGATAACATAGATTAGGATAAATATTTCTAAAGATGAAATGATCAGTCCTCAAATCACTTGGGAGGTAAGAACACCTTTTTTTTCACTTGCAATATTTACTCCTAATGAGCAAGAGAACTCCACACACACAAACCCTGTGTTGGGATCCTCCAAAGAGAACTTTCCACCCCCTGCCCCTCCAACTGGCCCTGCTGGTTCTGCAGCTCATCCTGGGTGGGAGCAGCACAGGGAGCCCCTCTGGAAGGGGACTGGGGGGCTTAGGGACTTCTGGAATAAAGGACATAAACCTGGAAAAGGATCTGCTTGAAAGACCTGGGGGTTGCAAATATCTCTTTCAAAGGAGAGCTGGATATGAAAGGAGGAGTTGGGTAATTCGAGGGAGCCCTGGGTGTCCTCATCAGTGCACTGGCTTGGTCTTCAAAAGGTTTTTGCTTGACTTCACCAGAATCTGTCTTGGTTAATGAGTCTGTGTTTAGCTTTGAAGAATGTCCTCGCCTGGACAAAAAGAAATGCTTGAATATTATGAAAAGACTGGGAAACAGCTCCCCTTTTTTTCCCAGACGGATTTCTGCAGCCCTGAGTTTCACTTGATGAAGGAGGAAAACCCACGGTGACTTTTGGAACTGGCCCCACCTCTGAGATGAGAGAACTACAGGATTGAAATGCTTTATATCCTTCTGGTGGAAATTGCTCCCTTCTTGGAGGGCCTGGCTTATCAGATATCAAAAGATCTGAAGTAAAAATGCAAGTAAAAATTACAGCATAATTCATATCCTTTATTTTTCCCCCTCACAGGGGACAAGCAAAGCAAGTTATGCTTATGTGTGTTGAAAAAAGGCTTGACCCACCCAAGCTTGATCATCCAGTTTCCTGTCTTGCAAATATCCACCTTTGTCTTTTATTCATGACTTTTTTTTTTTTAATATAAGCTTATCCAAGTTTATCCAACTTGGTTCTGGCCAAGATACTGTGTGAGGGTAAGAACAGCCCACTGCAACTCAGGCCTCTGATATTCCAATATTTATTTTACAACAGTCCATCTTTGTCCTCTCCCTTTCGTCCTGAGCTTCTTTTTCACCCAGGACTTCAGGGGTCAATCTGAGTGATGGAAGTCACAATTAAAGAACTTCTGACCTCAGAAAGGATCTTTGGGATAGATAATAATTCCAAAGCTTTTGGTTGAGTCCTGGCAGTCCCTGCAGTGAAATGCCCATCTTCCCTTTAACCACTTCATCTAAACTTGCCCATTTTTCCTCTTTTCTCTCTTGCCCAGGAACTGTCAGTATTTTGAGCCTTCACTTCTCCATTTTTATCCCTTTCCATTGTTCCATTGCTGCCCCTCTGCCATCCTTGACCCAACTGTCTCACCTAAAGAAACTAAAAGGATTCAAATTGTACTTTGTGGGGCCTCTTTCCCCTCCTGGAAATGTGGATGAGATCCTGTAGAGCATCCCACCAGATGACCTGTGTCACCCCAGTTTCAAGGTGAGGTCCCCTAAAAAAGGGGCACAATTATTTCAGTGGGGGTGGGTTGGTTGCTTGGTTTTGGCAAGGTTGAGCTCATCCATCCCTGGACTTGCTAACCCAGATCTTACCTAAAATCCTGGCTGCTTCAGGCAATAAACAAGCATTGCAGGAAAAGTGAACCACCTTGTTTGTGGTTTAAAAAAAATTACAGCTGAAACAAATGTTAAATGAAAGGAACTCCATTCAAACCCGGATCCTGAAAATACAAAGGTGGTTTGTCTGCAATGGAAAGGCTGTGCTTAACTTCACTTAAAGCTCTCCAATTCCAGCTTTTCTCTTCCCCTCCCTTATCCCCATTGCCCACAGCTCTCTGCAGGCACATCCACAGGGACCCACAGCAGGATTGGGCTCCACAGAGCCAGGGGAAGGGATCTCACCCCGGTGCTATTCCCTTCAGGAACTGCTGCTGAGAGACAAGTCTTTCACCAGCATTTGATCTGATATGGCTGTCCTAGGAGGTGATGCTGTGGCTTCCTGTTTGAATTCATTCATCCATGGAATTAGCTTTTTATCAACCATTATCTCAGCCAGAAAGTCTGAGGATAATCTGCCACTGAGGACTTCATACTAGAGCTCTTCCAAAATAAAATGGTGTTTTAGATATACCTGAGTTTCTGTTCTCAACACCTTTATATGACTCATCTTTGTCAGAAGAAATTCCCCTCCCAGTCTCCTTTAAATCTGATTTATCTCCAGGAGAAGCATCAGGACAGACACTCGGTCTTCACTTGGGAAACCCTTGCTGCTTTTGAAACTCCTCGTTGTCTTCTTTCTGCTTTGAAGGTTCTTTGATTTCTATGAATTCTGCTAAAACCAGGATATTTGCAGAAGAGATGAATGTTCCAGCACAGGTGACAGTGAAAATACCTTTCTGTCTAAAAGGTAAACTCCAGGGGCTTAACTTTGGGCCTTTATTTCCCCAGTGGAACAGAAACAACGCTTGGTTCTTTGACTTTTTTGCTTTTTGGGGTTTTTTTTAACCCTACAGGTTTTTGCCACGCGGTCATGGCAATATCCCAGTTCAGTAACCTGGGAGGGTGAGGAGGGGACTGGAGCATCTCCCTGAGCAGCAAAGGCTGAGGGAGCTGGGGCTGTTCAGCCTCCAGAGGAGCTGTTACTTCAAAGGAGACCTTCTAGACCCCAGATAATGGTGCTGGTTAATAATTCAGCTCGTAACACCCGTCAGTTTGGAACATTTCAGGAAGGAGTGAAGTCCCTTTGTCAGCACAGAGGAGGAACAAGGGCTGCAGTTCTTTGCCTCAGAGCTGAATGTCTCTGCTCAGAGATTAAAGCCTTTCACTGGGCTGGTGTGGTGACTTAGGGGATGCTTGACCAGACATTGGAAATATCCCCGTTTTGCCCTGAATTATTTGTGGGGAAAAAAAAAAAAAAAGGAGCCTCTTGTTTGTGCTGTGACCCCAAAATTCTCTGTAGGGTCTTGGCCCCAGCCCTGGTGACTTTGGGTCAGGGAAGGTGTGTCACAAGAACAGGAACTCCTGCAGGACCTGCCAGGCTTTAGAGCAGTTACCCTTGGTTAGCCCATGGACGTGAAGGCAGAGCCCTCGGAGCCCTCGCAGAATTCTTGGGCTTGCTTTCTATTTCAAACGTGAAGAACTAAAGGGATTCCTATTCTTGCCAAAGCAGGCCCCAAATTCCCAGGCTGCAGCCGTGTTTTACAGCCCCTGATGGGAGCCCACGTGTGTGACACACCACGGCCCACATTTGCTCAGTATTCCCATTTTTCCCTAGATCTCCATCTGCTGGCAGATGTGCCTTTCCAGTGGGGGTGCTTTGGGAAGGAAGGAACAAGAGGGAGCACGTGGGAATGTGCAGGAGCTGCCAGCTGGGCTCCCTATGTCATATTTATATGTGTGTATAGCTGTATTTATATATGTGTATATAGCTCTAGTTATATAGAGTTGTAGATGTATATAGTTCTATGTATCTATGTATACTGTTATACTGTTATATGTAGTTGTATTTATACATATAGCAATATTTATATATAGTTGTATTTTATATAGTTATATTTTATATATAGTTATATTTTATACATAGTTATAGTGATACAGAGTTATATATGTATATAGTTCTATTTTTATATACAATTATATGTCTATAACTATAGGTATATTGATATGTGATAGGTATATTGATATGCAATATATTGCTATTTGACAGGTATGCTGGTATTTAATAGGTATATTGCTATTTGACAGGTATGCTGGTATTTAATAGGTATATTGCTATTTGACAGGCATGCTGGTATTTAATAGGTGTATGGATATTTAAATAGGCACAAATGAATATATATATTCATTTTCTAATGCAATAAATGAAATTTCTAAATAGAAATGGGCATTGATTTGCATTTCCTCCGTGTTTTAAGTTACAGGTGGTAGAGTTGAAAACACTCCTGATGTTTCAGTAGTTCTTGCTGACAGGAAAAACAACCCTCAGCACAGGGACAAGTTTACAAACAGGGGACTCATTTACACCCTTATCCATTTCCCTGAGCATTCCAGGGTGTCCGTTCGCTGTCCCTGGGGTCCTTTCCTTGGGATCCCATTCCATAGGATCCCTTTCCTCGGGATCCCTTTCCTTGGGGTCCCTTTCCTTGGGGTCCCTTTCCTCGGGA
The DNA here is from genome assembly GCA_035221455.1 of Xenops minutus. NCBI lineage: Eukaryota > Metazoa > Chordata > Aves > Passeriformes > Furnariidae > Xenops > Xenops minutus. Next base: position 780 of record JAWWEE010000277.1, on the reverse strand, counting down.
TCCCTTTCCTTGGGGTCCCTTTCCTTGGGGTCCCTTTCCCGGGGATCCCTTTCCCTGGGATCCCTTTCCTCGGGATCCCTTTCCCTGGGATCTCTTTCCTGGGGATCCCTTTCCATGGGATCCCTTTCCTGGGGATCCCTTTCCTCGAGATCCCTTTCCCTGGTATCCCTTTCCATGGGGTCCCTTTTCTCGGGATCCCTTTCCCTAGGATCCCTTTCCCTAGGATCCCTTTCCTTGGGTCCCATTCCCTGGGATCCCTTTCCCTAGGATCCCTTTCCATGGGATTCCTTTCCCTAGGATCCCTTTCCATGGGATTCCTTTCCATGGGGTCCCTTTCCTCGGGTCCCTTTCCCCGGGATGGCCCCCGGTGTGTCCCGGTTGATCCCAACCCCAATCCCGATCCGAGCTCTGGCACATCAGTGCCACGGCTCCCGCCGGGACGAGCCGAGCCGGGCTGTGTTTGCCATGCTGAGCCCAGCCTGCCGTGCCGAGCCGGGCTGAGCCGTGCCAAGCAGAGCCGGGACGAGCCTTGCCGTGTCGAGCCGTGCCTTGCCGGGCCATGCCGTGTTTACCGTGCCGAGCCAAGCCGAGCCGTGTCGAACTGTACCATACCGTGCCGTGCCGTGCTGTACCATACCATGCCATGCTGTACCATACCGTACCATGCTGTGCCAACCCAAGCCGTGCCATACTGACCCGTACCATACCATACCATACCATACCATACCATAACCATACCATACCATACCATACCATAACCATCCCATCCCATCCCCAACC
>JAWWEE010000276.1:0-15192 GCA_035221455.1 Xenops minutus | reverse complement strand
GAGCTTTAGAGCTGAAACATCTCACTTCAATTGTAATAAAGTCACTCTGATTAGTGTCACCAAGTGAAGGTTTTTCAGGTTCAATTGAGAAACCATCCAGATGTTCAAAAGAATTAAAGGAAACTGATATGCCTGTATTGTCACACATGAATTGTTCAGTATAATACCTAGACAATGAGTCTACACATGTGTCAGGACCACATTTTGAGACTAAGTCCCTCCTTCGAGTGGCTCTTGTTTGTATATGTTAAAAAAAGAAAGGTGATTAAGTGTTAAAACACAATACATGCAAAAGTAGTATTCAACCCTTTGATGGTTCTTAAAAAAGGATGAACAGGATCAGTCAAAACAAAGAAAAATATTGCCAGAATGTCGGTCAAAAAACTGCTGTTTATCTAATAAAAATCAATACATCTTAAAGTTATCCCAAAGGATGAATAGTCATGAATAAAGCAATAAACAAAAATGGAAAAAAAAAAAGGCGAGACTAAAAATATGTAAATAAACCTATATGCAGTGTTTCTGCCTATATTACTTACATGAATTCTGCTACTTTTCTGAACTCTTCAGACTGTTGATTTCATTTTAGGTCCCTGTTGGGATGGGACCCAAAACTAATACATGACAAGAGTAACTCATGACAAGAGTCAATTGTCTCGAATTATTTTAAATCGTTCTTCAATGGAAAAGCAGAAGAAATACTGATGTTAAAATCATGCCTATAGTATTTCTTTCTCAAGTATTCAGTTGAATTTGAGCGTTATACATTTAAAATATATACTACACTTAACTCTTTTTATTATCATAGTTATGATTTAATAAGCACATTATATTAAAAATAGTGGCCTTGTCAGAAAAGCCATTTCTACTTAACTGTTTGAAGAGAAACAGAGGCAAAAAATCTTTAAAACATCTTTCAAAATGATTGTCACAAATAAAAAGTATATATCAGTGCGGTAAGAAAGTATGAGGAAAGGAGGAGCAATTAATTTATAGACCATCAGCATTTTCTTAGATGTTAATTAAAATCATGAGAAGTTCTTCAGATATAATTATAAAAAGGGCAAATAATTTGATGCTGCAAAGATTATGCATCAAAAATATCTACACCTGATATTAATTGCTTAAGGTTCAGAATATCTGAGACAAAAAATGGTTTAGAGGGTTATTACTCTACATGAAAAAGTGAAGTTCATCTAGTTTGCATTCAGTATGGAAATTAGTGATTTTCATTTATTTAAATCAGATTTGTATCTAATTTGTTGATCAGGAAATCCTACCTAAATGTCTGCAAATGAAGAGTTTAAATTAGTACACACAGTTTATACAACAATTTGATTGTTCCATTGGCTTGGGAACACTGAAGATGATATAAACAACACAATTGTTGTATTCAATTCACATTATTAACTTTGTGAAGCCTCACCATTGCAAGACATGCAAGAACCTGACCTCAGCTGAATGTTGAATAGTATAGGGTGATTTCAACACATTATATCATTGGGTTCCAAGCAATAACTTACACTACTATGTACATGAGAAAAGAATGTACTTTTTATTTTGAAAGAAATTACAGTTGTCCGAGAAGGTAACATATACAAAGTCTTTCTAAAAGATTTTCCCTCTAATTAATGGACTTGGTCAGTAGGGACCAAAGCTGTAACACCTGCATATTCATAAGTAAAAGAGTGGGTAAACACACCACTAGAGTAGTGAAGAATACTACTCAATCTTTTCTAAAGGCAAGAATCCTAAGTCCAGCTACTTTAGTTGCATGTGTACCAATGCTTATGGTCTAGACAACAAAACAAGTGGAGCTACCCAACCTGTGAGTTACGAATCACAGAAACTTGGTGGTAAAGCTCACATGACTGGAATAGCTACCAACTCAGTGAAACAGGAACAGTGTCAGAGGTAGATTTGCAATTTATGTAAAAGAGGGAACATATAGGTCCATTACTAAGCAGGGCAGGGAAACTCTTTACTCATAAATAATGTTGATGAGAAAGACAGTCAGTATCTACTCTGCCTCTGTCTTTCTAAGTGTTGTTGGAGCCCAGATCACAGAAACAAGTAGCTATGATAATGTATTGACCCACTGGTGGTGGAAGATGGACTGGGTTGTGATCTCTTACAAAGGTTCAACTCACATAAATCTATGGGTGCAGATAGAATCCACCATGAGGTGTTAAAAGTGGCTGACACTGTTTCAAGGTCACTGTCTATAATAACATTTGAAAATCTATGAAAATCAAGGGATGTCCCTCATGACTGGAAGAAGCCAAATGCCAAACCCATCTACAAGAATGACCCAAAAGAGGACCCAGGAAATGGCTCACTAACTGTAATTCAATACCTGTGAAAGTAATGAAACAAGTCCTCCTCTAATTTTTTTAGAAAACCAATGAAGCAGCAATGGGGAAAAGTTTACCAAAAGCAAATCACACCAAACTAATATGGTCTCCTTCTACAACTAAGAGCATGTTCTATCAGTAGACAGAGCAATGGATATTGATTTCTTGGACTTCACCAAAGCATTTGACATTGTTTCCACCTGTTTTCTCTTGTAAAAACTTGCAAGATATAGATTGGATTGGGTGGTCGGTGAAATGGATAGGAAACTGGCTTACAGACTGCACTGAGAGCATAACATTCAATGTCTTTTAATCAGGCTGGCAGTCTACCACAAGCATGCTGTCCCAGAGATTGAGAGAGGGCACCATGCTGGTTCAGTGCACTCACAAGTGTCCTGGATGACAGGATTGAAAGCACCCTCAGTGAGCTTCTGGTGACACTGAATGGTTAGGTAGACATGTGCTCCAGAGGGATAGGAGCTGAAATAGAAAGGGTAAGAGTGAGAAAATTCGTGGCCTGAGATAATGACAGTTTAATGGTACAGAAAAGAAATAAAATAATAACAATGGTAAAAATTGTAAAGTACTAACATACAATAATATACAATCAATATACAAAACAAGTTAAGCCCAATGCACTGATTCACAACTCACCAACCAGTTCCTGAACCGTAGCTCCTGGCCAGTTCCCCTCAGTTTTCATGCTAAGCATATGGAATATTCCTTTTGCCAGTGCAGGTCAGCTGCCTTTTCTATGCCTCTTCCCACCTCCTTTTGGCCCTTCAGCCTTCTCACTGGCAGAGCATGAGAAGGTGAAGAGCCCTTGACTTAGGCAGGTACTCAGCAACAACCAAAATATCAGTATGCTATCATTATTATTCATATATATATATATATATATATATATATATAAGTATATATATATTCTCATATATATATACTAAATTCTAGATAACAGCACTATACGAGTTACTAGAAAGAAAATAAACTGCAGAAATGAAAGCACACATCTCCAGAGGTATTAAGACCACAGAGAGAGAAGTGATAATCCTACTGCATTCAGTGGTTGGCATCCTTCACACAGAATACCATGTCCGGTTCTGGTCCCAATGATTCAAGAAAGTAGCAGACAGCTTAGAGAGGGACCAAAGGAGGGTCACAAAGACACCAAAGGCTGGAGAGACAGCTCCATGAGGAAAGACTGGTGGAATTAGGTTTTTACCTTCGAAGTACAGAAGGCTTGTGAGGATCACATGACAGTGTTTTAGTATTTGATGGACATCTATAAAGAGGATGGAGGCTTTCAAGGAGACACATGGAAAAGGCAAGTGGCAAAGGGTAAAAGTTGTTCAGGGAGAGATTTCATCTTGATAAAAGAAAGAAATTTTTTACACTGAGAACCACCAATCACTGGAACACAATCCCCAGGGATTTGGTGAAATTGCCTTCCCTGCTCATTTTCAAGATGTGATTCAAAAGTATGCTAGATAGCTTCATCTCGGCTCCCTTTCCCATGAAAGGCTGGACAAGAATGTTTTGTGGTCCTTTCCAACCTGGGTTGTTTTAGGATTTGGTGATTCTGTGACCTTGTCTGTTTTCATTTCACTAGCAGGGTGTTTGGTTTGGGTGTTTTGTTTGTTTGTTTGTTGGGGTTTATTTTGTTTGTTTTTTTTTGGTTTTGTTTTTTTTTTTTTTTTTTCTGTAGGTCAACACCCCTGCCAATTCCAAGGGAAAAAAAAAAAAATTACAAAATAACCCAATCCCTACAGTGAGAAACTGTATTCAGTTAGAAAAATCTCTCCATGTACAAGATCAATTGATTTTCTTAGCCAGCCTGTTTTTGACATAAAACACTACACCCTTAATACGGATATGCTTCCATAAACATGACATTAGATACTGGTCTCAGAGACCTAGACTTCACTGCAATCAGAACACTGTCTCATTCAGAAATCGTTGAGGAAAACAGGTTGTTTCTATTTGCTTGTAAGAACTTTTGCAATCTATGATAGTATAAGTAGTCTCCTGTATAATTCCAGAATAAAAGGATATGAACAAAAGGGAAAAAAGGCAAGGGAAGTTTTTGTTTAGTCAGAATGGCAATGGAAAAATAGGCATCCTATTTTAAGCTAAATATACTGTTTTCATGAACAAGGCAACGTGGCAGAGTCCAGAGTGCAGCCAGGTTTTTCTTAAAGCCTTACAAAACAGTGTAGTAATAAAGTTATTAAAAGAAACATTGTCTTTCCAAAAATATTCTGTTCCTACTAATTTAGTAGTAGAGTTATTTAGATGCTGTGATAATGTCACATATATATCAATCAAATTACTGTGATTCAAAACCACAGTAATAAAAGAGTCCCAGAGAAAGTCCTAAAGAAGGATGTTATGACCAAGAAACACCTGATTGTTACCAGTAGAGACCTTGATAATGGAAATCTTGATGGTGTATGCAGAGACATGGGAGCCTCAACCAGCAGACAGCAGTACAGTAGGGCTTTAAAAGCTCAATTATTTGGAATTTGTTAACCACAAATGGAACAGTGAAATGTCTGTGTTGCACCTTAGATCCAAATAAATCTTTTTCCTTTTTACTTTTCTATTCTGATTTATGCAGGTGTGAGCTGGCCGTACATTAGTGTTAATGAGTTTCTTCTGTTCCCTAAAATTTCTGCACATACCATGTTAGTAAATGGCCTCCCTAAGAATACTATAGACAGCTTGAAAAATCTGTATAGTTGCCTCTACAGTAATTTGGTATATGCCCCATGTATCTACTTTATCTACCTAACTAGTAAACTTTTTAATTAAAGCAATGAAAAATATTCATGTTTCTTTATACTCTCTCCAACAGTGTGTTGTTAAAACTTTCGTTCCAAATAACTGGAAGAATAAACCTTTCTTGCCTCAGAAGGACCCTTTTTGATTATATAGCAATTGTGGTAAGCAAATCAGCACAAACAGGTAGCTCACCACATGCATCCCACACAAAACTAACAGATTGTAAAGAGATGAGAAGATAGATATTTTGGATTTCCAAAATAAAACCTCAAGAATGAAATATCTGTACAGACAGCTTAAGCCATGCTTGAACTTGCTTCTCTTTAATGGAACAAATGTTTATATTTCTCATGATTTAAATGGAATTTAAGTACTCATTGAATTGCTATGAAAATTAAATACAAATTGATTTCTGGTGCCTATACATATAGCATTGACTTTAATTTTAAAAGAACTTCATGTTCTTTTCAATTCAGAAAAAAATAATTTAGCTTTTCAACCTACATAAAGACCACACAGTGTGCTGGGGGTTTCTTTGCATAGGAGTTCATAGTTCAAAGAGACCCTTCTATAAGTGGTACCAAAAAACTAGCAAAAAGAAAAAATCTACGTAATCAAATGTTTTATTTGGAAGCAAAATCACAAAATTCAAATTCAAATGACAGAACTTGGAGGTTTTGGTTTTTTTGTTGGTGTTTTTTTTTTTTTGTTTTTTTTTTTCCCCTAAAGAGCTTTTAACAGACAGGTTGAGTCAAGCAGAAAGAAAGACAAAAAAACCCTGAGATTCTGACTCCCAGTATCTAAAGACATAGTTTTAAAAGGATAAATACATTTAAAAAAAGTCACTTGGTGTCTGCACTTCTTCACATCTTGTTAGAAAACATTCCAAAGAAACTGTATTTCGAGAGACTTTCACAGGCAGTTGCTGCCTATTTATCCGGTCATTTGAGAATGCATGCACATGCATGAGGCAATGTGAATACATTTTTTTTTCTACAAGTACGCATATCATGGATTCATTTCTCTAAGAAATTGCTCACATGAAAATTAAACGTTGACCTGCTTCCAGCAGGCTGGTATTTAAAGCACTGAGTGTTTGCCTTCACAAAATCTTTTATTCTTCATCCCCAACTGAGGTTCATGACTTTCACAAGAGGATTTTTACTATAAACCTAAACAGAAAATTTGGTAAGGCTATTGTCTGCCTATTATTCAGTAGCTCAGAGCAGCTGTATGATAAAGAAGACTGTGCAACAACCAGGAACACGACATCAGTAGAAACAATATTTCAAGTTTTTGTTATTTAATCATGCACTGGAAATATAAAAATAAATACGAAACCAGCATGTTAACAATGCTCCTGTATGCTTATCTGTGTTGTTTGGTTGTGATTTCATAAATGATTAAAATTATACAGAATTTAAAATTGCATATGGGACTGAAGTAGACATTCAATGAGCTTTTGTCAACATCAGTGATTATGTTTTATGTATTCAAAATTGTAATGTTTCATTACTGTAAATTTAATGGACAAAGTGGACTTCAAGGTAAGCTTTCCAGTACCACAGCCTAGCTAACAGCAATTAAATAAATATAAACCAGACCCAAGGCTGAAGCATTCAACTATATGGTGGAAATGACAATGTATCCCCTGAAGACTGCAGTGATTAGCACTAAAGATGATGAAGATGAAAAAGTGGCAACACCCAATCTGTACTCTTTCTTCAAAAAGCATGGGTAGAGTGCAACAAGTATGTTTATAAGACAATATCCCAACATTTGCCAAGATGGTGATATTAACACCTTTACCAACTCTCTGGCTTTAGAGCAAACTAAGGCAAAAAATGATTTTACCTTCTTTTGTAAACCAAGAGTATGTCCTACTATTATTATTACTATCACCACCACCATCATCATCATCATCAACATCATTTGCAGTACAATTGTTTCCAAGAAGAAAAGTCTCAAAATCATGCCACTGATCAATTATGATCAAAGAGATTTGTTATAATTTCAAAATCTTTCATGGATTTTATTTTTTTTTTTCTGTCCCTTACAACACCATGGTTTGAATGCTGGAGGCCAGGACAGATGATTTGCCGAAGCCCAGCCCCCTCAAGACCTGCTCCCAGAGCCAGCTAATTGTCTAAAGATTAACAAAGGGATGACTGATAGCTTTGCATTCCAATGTGGTGGCTGGAGAGAGGATTGGGGACGGTGGGAGTGGAAGAAAAGATTCCCGTTTTTTGCCACAGTTCTCTTCTCCAGCTGCTTTGCGTACCAGCCACCGTTTGCTGGGCTGGTAGAAGCACTTGGAGGGACCTCCTCTGGCTCAGCCCCTGACTCTGCACCTCTTCTTCAGAGAGAACAGTTGCCACTTCCTGTATTCGCTACAGAGTCACTTGACGCCATCTGTAGAGGAGCTGTTAACCCACCTCCCCCCAATGTTTTTAGACAAAGGACAAGAAGGGCGTCCTTACATTGCCCATGGGAAAGGTTTCAGCCCACCTCTGTGGCCACTATTCCCGTGTGAGTTTTTGGAACAAGCACCTCTCCCTACCTTCCATCTTTGCCTTGCCAGAGCTCTTGGGTGATCACAGCCACTGCCTCCTGAGGTGCGTCATTGCATTCTGCTGTACGTAACTAGAACTGCACCAAAGGGACAGAGACAGGGCTTGATTTCTTTAAAAGTTTTGGTTATGGTATTACTATTTGTTCTGGTTGTGGGTTTTGTTTATTTTTTGTTTGTTTTTTGTTTTGTTTTTTAATTGTGGGGGGGTGTGTTTAATTATATATACATATATTTGTAATAAAGCGTTGTTATCCTTTTTCTCTGCATTTTCTGATTAAAGTGTCCTAATTTCAAAGGTTATGATGGTTTTTGGGGAGAGGCCCCTCCCTTCCTATTCCAGAAGGGTTCCTCACATTCCGTGATAGACACCTTAGTTTTCTTTTAAACTGAGACAAGATTTCTCCAAACTTTGCTGTCAAGCTGGTATGTTTTAACATCATCTCACAATGCAGAGCTGAGCCTATTGCATTATGTCAGTATAAGAGATCATCAGAGTTTGTTTTAATATCCAGAACAGTGTCACAAAAATGGTTTGACCTTCTGCTTTTCACTTTTGCAGCCTAATGCTGAGCCCCAGCAGATTACCACTGCGTTAGTCCAGATTAACAATTGAAGAGAATGTCACACTATCATATTTGCAAGAAAGACTAGATGCAGTGTAGTGACTATCCATCATTTCACACAGTTTCATACCAGTAGTTTGGTGTCTGCAAACTGTACTACAAAGTATGGGATGACCTTTCTCACTGGGTCACATTTGAAGTTGTCTCTCCCAAGATGGTGTTATACAGAGATTTTGAGTAAAAACCTGAGAGTTCAACTCAGCCTTGTGTGGCTGCCTAGGTCAAATTATTGATTCAGTTATGGGAAAGCAAGACAATTAAACAGGAAAGTAGAAATAACAACTGAGTGGTGGGGTTAGTCATGAGGTGTAATCACACCAGTGGTTAATTCCGAATATTATAATTATACAGAAATTGCTCTTAATATGTTCTATTTACCATAGCACAGTCCATTCACATCTTTTTTGTTTGTTTGTTTTGGTATTTTTGTAATCAAACACCATACAGGTATGTCAGGATGTTTGTTTGTTTGTGTTTTTTTTTAACTTTTCCTGAGAGTAGGAATGACAGAGACACTCCTTAACTGGGTAAGGAGTGTTTTTCAAAGAATACATTAATAAAGTTTTTTTGGTCCTACCAATATCACTTTTTATGATATGAGAGGTATGCATTTACCACAAAATAGGAAGTTCACAAAGGGAAGGCATTGATAGAAAGTATCAACAACAAACATAATGAAGGCAGCCGAGGGAGAAGGAAAGTGAAGATCCTAATTGTTAAGGATTAGTTGTAATAATACAAATAAGCATCTGAAAACCAAATATTTTGTTTATTTTTTTCAAAATTAAAAAGTACACGTCATCCTTAAACAAACACTCAGATGCAACTATTCAAGAATGAAGAAACCACGTCGACAATAAAGTGACATGAAACTGACTTTAAGGGGAGAAAAAAGTCCTAGTAAAATTTGCTTAGATACACTAAACATAAAATTGTTGTCATTACAAGAGGAAAGGAAAAGAAAAAGGAAAGGGGAGGAAAAGGAAAAAAGGAAAAAAGAGAAAATGGAAAAAGGGAAAGAAAAAAAGAGAAAATGGAAAAAGGGAAAGAGAAGGGGAAAGAGGAGGGGGAAGGGGCAGGGGACGGGGAAGGGGAAGGGGAAGGGGAAGGGGAAGGGGAAGGGGAAAGGGAAGGGAAAGGGAATACTGCTTCTGTTATTGGACAGATTTGTTCTTCAACTTGGCACTCTTAATAACCACAATCTAAAGGCACAAAATAAACAAAAAATAACACCAAAACTGAGTCAAATATATAAAAATTTACAGAAGTCTTGTTCAGTAGAAAAGACAGATACTATAACTTTGTATTCAAATTTTTACCAAAAGAAGCTGCAGCTGGTGTCTTGAGAATTACAACTATAGCAATCTCAAAGTCTTAATGATGATACAGAATTTTCAGTACAAAACAAAAAAATACTTTTATTTCAAGAGTCTGAGAGACCATCAAAGGCAGAAGATTTGGGGTTTTTTTTTAATCCTGCCCAAAACTATTTGCAGAAAGGGGGCCTGTATTATGCTACCTATTCCTAGTCTGAGATATTTAGGATACTACAATCCTGCTCCAAACCCAAGAAAATATTCAAATATGCAAACAATTTTCTCATAGAAGGATCAGAGACAAAATAATCTGAGGACATCAAATCAATAATTTAGTTGTTTGCCAAGCTTATTAATTAATGTTTACATTTACTCGTGGAAAAATGAAAGGCAAAGATCAGCATGAAGCACTCACAATGTCAAGTTCACCAGAAACAAACTGTCTGCACACCTTAGGAGCAGGAACACTGACAGAACTTGGTGTACTGCCCTGAGGGAAGCTTTAAACCAAGGATGGAACAGCACAGAGGTGGTGTGGTCATGCTTTGTTGAAATCAATGCGGCTAATGGGAACTAAGCCAAAGGAATGTCATAAATAGGAACCAAAAGCTGAACTTTGCTTCATTGACTCTAAGATACACAGTACATTTCACATTCTTCACTGGCATTAAGGGTTTGTTTTTGTTTTTTTGTTTTTTGTTGTTTGTTTTTTTTTTCCAAATCTGCTTATAGCATGTTTATTCTATACTTACTACCTCTTAATTGAAGCAATAGTTAGCAAATTCACTAACTTCTGTTGTACTATTTTGGTAGAAGACAGAGGTGATGAGTATATATATTTTCAGGTGGTTCAAAAAATATTTGTTTCCAGCAAAGATCCACACATGTAATCATTCTGATGACACAATGGAATAGTATCCAAGTTAACCCCAAATCAGCTTTTTTTTACTTAAAATGGAAAAACTAATTAAAAAGAGCCACTACCTACAGTGATCAGTCAGGTAATTCACTACTACTTGGTATACTGGATTTTTGGTTGTTTTTTTTTTTTTTTTTTTAAAAAAAAGTTCCAATACTGTGAAAAGAGAAAATTTACCCAGGTTACAAGAAATCTCTGAGAAAAACTATGGTTTATTCGCCAGAAGTCTCAGATGCAGTACGCAGAGTTCAGTTTGTAGGCTACAAATTTAATCCCAGAGAGTGATTATAACTCTCAAAAAGGTGACCAATCAGTGATATATCTTATCCACAAATAAATTCCTATGGTTCTTCAGCAGTACATCTGAGCAGATTCCTGGCTTCCCTGAAACTTTAATACCATCTTTACTGTGGTCATGCAAGAGTTTCTCATTCCAAAACTATTTCTGTCATGTAGAAACCTCTGCAAGAAAGGAAACAGCTTCATACAAAAGCTTTTGTCAAAATAGTGAAAGGACAACAAGTATCTCTTCAGCACCACTCACAATGAAAGTAATAACTTTCCCATTTCATCTTACCCATGTTCTACTGCAAAGACATTGACGGAATTTTTTTTTTATTTAATTATCTCATTTTGTCTCCTCTTTCCATGTCCTCCAAGGTAATTTTGAATACAAATATATACGTGATCATGAAAGTGATATATAATTCCAATAGAAATCTTGATAGAAACATGACCTTAGGTATGCAATTAATTCACAAGCAAACTAGTATTTCCACTTTAGAAGGTTTTTTGTCTCATTCTTTTTAGAGTGAAAAATATTTTAGTGAGTTCAAATATATCTTCTTCCATTGAAGAATATATAACAATGCATCTTAAATTTCCTACCTGTTTTAGAATGCCTCTTCAGCTTAAGAGTCTAAAAGAAAAAGAGGGCAATACAAAGTTGGTGCCATGATTTCTTCGATATTTCTGTCCCAAAATATGACTAAAAGAACATGTACTCACCTAGCAAATACAGTTAACGAATCTTGAGTTGACAGGAAAAAAAAAAAAAAAAGGAACTTATCAAAATTAAGTTCACGGCTCAAACAGTGCATGCAATATATTCAAAGTAAAGAAAACCTACAGATTATATGCAGACAATTTAGGAAAAAACTTTTTTTGTTATTTTTCACTTGCTCCTGGCGTGTTCTGATAATACTGTACAGCATTTTCGTGGGATTCATACATCTTCTAAAAATTATTTTAAGTATCACATCACTCTTAAACTATAATAGTTTAAATATAAATAGATATAATTATATATATAAACATATGTAATTATATATAAAATAAAATAAAATGTTCCTCCAACTTATTATCTTATAGTTGCTCCTTGAATTTACAGAAATGTTCTTCAGCACAACTGCCTCTGTTCCATACTGGATACTCATTCACCTACAGTACAGTAGATCCCAACTCTCCAGTGTTTTTCATGTAAACATAATGAAGCCTAGTGTACACTATCTTCAGGTAAGTATTCTGTGTATCCAGGAGTGCTTTTAAAGTCCAGGCATAGGTTCAGCAAAAAAACCTACAGTGACTATAAATATATTTCTATTTATTTCATTTGTAGATAATTTTCATCTGAAAAGTAGAGGCCTGATTTCAGAAACTTAGAATGCAGAAAATAAGGGTCCTCCATGTCCTTGATCTAATTCACTGATCAGGCATTACATATGAAATCAATACCAGAAATATGCGTAGCTGAAATCCATATCACTAGGCCAGTTCTCTCTGCAACAACTTCCAGTGCATACCACAGGAAATATAGTTTTATTTTTCAGTAGATACCTTCTGAACAACTTCTTCCATACCCCTGTCTTTATTATGCAACTGTTAGAACATTAACCTTGCATTTACTTCTTTTTTTCCCCCACAGAAAAGGAGATGTTTGTCCCTGTCTTGTCCCCGAAGAAATGAGAGATAACATTATTTTTGTTTTACTGTAAAGAGGCAAAAAAGTAAAGCAATACTTCCATTCCTGATATTCAGAGCACTGTGAAAGCCTAGGAGAACAAAAATTACTCAAAGTAGCTCACTAAACTTTTATCAGAAGACAGTGGGTTTGAAGTCTGCAATTTTGACATGCCAGTTTAGCAAGTAAACTGTAGTTTCTTTCTGTAGTGGAGGAAAATCAGGTCAAAAAGGACAAGAAATCTTACAAAGATATAGAAGTTTACATATGAACACATTAATTTTCCTTGTCTTTATATTATGCAATACTGGCCATAGTTTTGAATACATCCAGAAATACATTTGCAGTATGATCATGCATCTTCTTGCAGACAGCAATAAGTTATTCTATAGAGAATCTGAAAGGGAAACGGAAAAAACATTGAAATTAGTTGTAGGTTTTAAGTGGCAAAATACATACACATGTACAGAACATATGCTCTTTATCAAACTGTAGTATATACAGTCTTGAAGATATGTGTATAATTTGCTGAGTGGAGTTCAAAATGATTATGCAATCTACAATTTTAAATTATGTTATACAGTCATTAATACCCAGGCAATCATTATTAATTTTACATGTCAACTTTTCTATTCATTCTTCAGTTTTTGACTTCCACACTTCTAGTAGCAGTAACTAAATCACAGAATCATAGGATGGCTTGTGTTGGAAGGGACCTTAAGGATTATCTTGTATCCACACCTCTGTGTGGTTTGCTTTCCAGCTGGCCGTCAGAAATCAGAAGGGCTGGATCTGACTAGACTCAATTCTTGATTATAATCAATTCAGCACTATAAATCTGGTTGTATTCACAGATGCAAAAACAAGGTGGCTTACATAATTAGATTGGTCTCCTTCACGGTCACAGATTCACCAATGATGCAATTAACTATTTTAACACTATGTCTGGTTGAGTTCAATAAGAACTTTAACAAAAACAGATTCACCACTAGTGCAGTTTATTGAAACAACAGATTATTTTTAGATTCTGTTAGATTCTTTTAGATTGTTCACTACAACTACAAAATATAAAGGTATAGTGCTATGTACAGATGTTCCCAGGTGTACTTTGACACAGTCAGAGGTGCAAATCATATCAAAGAGGCACCTCTGCTTTGGGAAGGAAAGAGTGGGAAATCCATCCACTTGTCTGTATGGTGGTAGTATTTTCATTCTCTATCACTGAGGACTTTAGATGTCAATTTATACTTTTAGAAGATGCAACTGTAGTCAAATACTCGATAACTACCATCATAAAGAGGGGTGGGAAGCCAATTTCTATGTAAAAGAGGGATAGAGAAGGTAACAGAGACATTTACAAGGACTGAATAAGACCCTCACACCTTAACATCATTCCCTCCTCCACCTAGTTGATTGCAGTAATAAGGGTCATCCAGTCTCCATCTGATAGCCTATCACCTCCTCAGCATGACACCATAGCCATGGTAGTCCTTTAGCCACACATTTTGTAGCATGTTTCATGGTTGTAGGACTCATTTCCTACCTCCATCTATTGAAGTATCTTTATTATCACAAGTAGCTTTATTATGAAGTAGCTTTATTATCACATCTGGGACTACCACCTCCACTTGATCTACTGTACTCCCTTTGAGATTTTGGGTGCAAAGACTTCACTACTATAGCTGTAAAGGAATTTGAAGTTCTCCAAGTGTACTGCACTAGTCCGTTTAATTTTATACAGTTTAGCTGTTCATTTTTGATTCTGAGCATGAAAGGTTACATAATATTAATTGAAATAGAAAAAGAATGTAAAAAACTTATCAAAACAAGGCAACCCACTGTGTGCATCTAATACTTGAATAACAAGTATGTTTTTTTCTTCCATTTCAGTATGAAAAATGTATATGATCTATTTTACCTTCTAAAAATTGTATCAGTCTTCCAATACATTGTATCTTGAATAGTTTTTAAAGATGCATTACGGATACATAAAATCAATATTCCAGATGTATATTACTTTCCATTCAAATTAAAAATTGAATTTGAAATTCAAATGTCAGACCTCACTTTCAGGTACAGTGGATATTAAATACCACACAGCTGCCAAATTGCCAGCACTACCTAAGTTGGCATATTTTTGCATAAAACATGAAATAATAAAAAGCCTCCTTCGTTTTTTCAATGGGCCTTGAAGACAGAAATCCTTTTATAATTTCAGTAAGTGTTGGCTTTTTGTTTGTTTGTTTTTGGTTATTTGTTTTGGTTTTTTCCCAAGCATCTTTTCAATTTAAAAAGATGACACAGACACAGTTTTCTCAAAGATCATTTTCACAGCTGAAGAAGTTTTAAGAAGACTGATGATAATTGACAATACAGTCATTTTTATTTTTACCAATGTGATTCTATCCATTTCAATTACAGCAGGTTAGAACTGAACTGGCAAATTACGCCCTCTGGAAACTACAAAAAAACCTGAAAAATGTTTCAATTTCATTGTTAAATGGAGCTATTTTCTTATTTCTGCTTCACTTATGAATGAATTTATGAAAATTACTCAGATTTTTGAGTAACCTCCACCTTCTCATCTGTCAATGAGAGGTTCAGAACGTAAGGTGAGAGGACTCAACTAATACTCTTTTTTTTTTTTTTTTTTTTTTTTTTTTTTTT
>JAWWEE010000275.1:0-15301 GCA_035221455.1 Xenops minutus | reverse complement strand
TTAAAGTTCTATTTTCTAAATTTAAAGGAGAGGGATTATTTCTTGGCCAACATAGATATCTTAGTTCTCCCCTTGAACTAAGACAGTCTCCTTTCAGATACTGGAAGACTATGAGGTCTCCACACAATCTTCTCTTCTCCATGATGACCAACCCAAATTTCCCAATCTGTCTTCATAAGGAAGGTGCTTTAGTCCCCTTATCAACTTTGTGGCCTCCTCTAGACACATTCCAACAGGTCAACATCTTTCTTGTGCTGGAGACTTCTGACTTGCGTACAGGATTCCAGGTGGGCTCTGAAAAGAGCACAGTATAAGGGGAGAATCAACTCCCATGACCTGCTGGTCACAACTCTTGATGCAGCCCAAGATCCTGTCAGCTCTCTGGGCTTTGAGCACACATTGCTGACTAATTTGAGCTTTTCATCAACCATCACCCCCAAGTCTTTCTTCTCAGGGCTGCTCCCAATCATTCTCCTCCCATCCTGTGCTTGAGATTGTCCTCACCCAGATGTAGGACCTTACGCTTTGCTTTGTTGAATTTCATAAATTTTACATTGGCCGACCTCTCAAGCATGCCAGGGTCCTTCTGGATGGCACCTTCTCTCCAGTACAACTTGGTGTTGTCAGCAAACTTGCTGAGGGTACACTTAATAGCACCATCCATGTCACTGACAAAGACGTTGAACAGTATCTGCCGTGACACTGACCCTTGAGGGACACCACTCATCACTGGTCTCTGCATAAACAATGAGCTATACTCCCATGCTGTAGATCCATCATAGAAGGCCACCATATTTACTATGCATGATTTGCCTTTAGTAAATCCATGTTGGTTGTCACCAATCACCTCTTTGTTTTCTCTGCGCCTTAGCATAGTTTCCAGGAGAATGAACTCTATTATCTTTTCTGAATGACTGGTCTGTAGTTATCACGTTCTTTCAATTTCTCTATTTAAAAAAGGGGGTTATATTTCCATTTTTCCAGTCTTTGGGAACTTTACTTCACTGCCACAATTTTCAAAAATGATGGATAATGCCTCAGAATGTTGTCTTCTACTTCCCTAAAGACTTGCAGATGAATCTCACAGGTCCCATGGACTTGCACATTTAGGTTCCTTAGATGGTACACTCACTATCCTCTAACATTACCCATAATTTAACAGCATTGTTGTCAGCAACAAGTTTAGCAATTATACTACCATTACACCATGACAAATCCAACGATCATTACTTCAAGTATAGAGTATGATATAGTCACAAAGTATTCCCACAAATTAAAAGGATCGCACATATTAACTTGAAAAACTTAATTTGGATTGTGTATAATGCAAAATTCACCCAGAAATGAGATTTCATTTATTTAAATCACTACACCCGATTAATCAAACTATTGTTTGGGGTTTTGTTTTTTGTTTGTTTGTTTTGTTTTTGTTTGTTTGTTTGTTTGTTTTGTGGGTTTTTTTTTAATATAAAGGACTAGAAAGGAAGAATGATAAAAAGAGATAAAGGAAAAGCAAGGAAAACAGAAAGTAAGGGGTGGGAAGGAGGAAAGAGGAAGGCATGTGGGGAAGAACAAAACTAGAGAGAACCAGAGAGGCTGACATGAAGAGAGGCAGGGAGAGACAGAAAATTAGAAAATAAAAAATGACAGAGAAAGAAAGGGTTGAAGCAACAAAAAGTTACTAATTTAAAAACAACAGAATATTCTTAGCTACCACAACTGATGCAAGGTTCCAGTAATTTAAAATTGTATTAATGTTCCATGTTCACAGTGTAAATTAATTGAAGGAGTTTTGCAAAAATATTATTACAATACAAAGTGTGCCAATCCGTAGTCCTGAGAAGGAGGGAATCAATATCTTCTGATTTTTATTTCTCAGGGACATTTCATTACAGCACCACTCTCTGTAGTTTCTTTTATCAGCTATCATCTGTACTTTATTGCCATAGGGATTGTCACAGTTAGGTGAGAGATAAATGCAATAAAAAGAGGGAATGTAATTAGTGCAGTTTTATAAGTCACTGCATGAGGGGTCATTATAAAGTACCAAAACGCTAGAACACCCTTGGATTTTCTTAGATACTCTTTTCCAATTAGTGAAGTACTTTCTTTGCCTTGAAATGCTGTTGAAATGGAAATTTTTGTTGCTGGAGTAGTTTCTATGTAGGCTGAACTGTATTCAGTGTCAACACTTCCCTATGCCAGTTTGGAACATCCAGCTCAAGTGAAAGTTGGTCCAATAACACATTATGAAGTCTAGTAAATTCATGGTCAATCTGCCCATGCTACACCAAGGTTGTAGGCCACTTTTGAGTTCTATTTATTTATTTATTTATTTATTTATAATTTTTGCATATTATTTGCCTATTTTTCATTCTAAGGCAGTATTGCAGATAAATTGGCAGAAAGGTTGGTTCTCTCATATTACACTGCTATAAGTAAGGCTATGGTTAATTGCCACAGATGGGAGAAAAGACACGAGAAACCCATTGTAATCTTTCATTTTCAGGAATAATATGCATTTTTTGAGGTCCTCTTTCTGAGTAATTCTGTCACCAGTTTTGGAAGAGGAATCAGACTGCAGAACACTGCAGAGCATCAAACATCAAGGCAAAGTAGATAAAAATATACAATCAGAGCACTTAAATCATTAGACAGAAAGATATTCTTAGGCTGCTGATGGGAGGTTGTCATATTTCTTTAATCTAAACAGGAGAAGAGATAGAATTACTACTGCATCTTGATGTATATGATTTCAAACATGCATAATTTTTTTAAAAAGGTTGTCATGGGACTGAAGTTACTTATATGCTTTATTTGTAGGATAATATAATTGTAGGAATATGCCACAACCAAAGTAATAAACAGAGACAGAAATTTTAGAGAAAAATGTAGTAAACTATTATTTCACATATGAAGTGCTTAAATAATGTAATAGAAATGAATATTTCAACGAGATTTTGATGTAGCATTCATTCTTTAACTGGCATTTTGAATAATGTAAAAGGTTGATGGTTTGAAGACTAATGAGCTTCTTTAAAAGCAAGAAGGAAAAAAAATCTCTTGACCTCTGAGACATTGCACTGTTATGACTTCAGTATTTTAGCTACTTTAGCAATTAGTCATAATAGTGCCAATGAGCCAAACAGGAATTATTAAAATGAATTAGCAAGACTTAAATTTCAAGCAATATCTGTGTGAATTCCTTGTTCTATATATAGCTGTAAGAATCTCACACTCCAGAATTACTTCAAACATCTTGACACATACTGTGGACTCAAAAATGGTTCTAGTGTGTGACACCAAGTACTCAGGCATATCAAATGTGATGTAATAAATACTTTCTAATGATAATCTCAGACCTTTGCTATTAAAAACTGCTTCCCTCTCATAACTAAATTAATGTTTTCATTTTGGTAATCTAAAGAGAGGAACTAGCAAAACAGTCTGTCTCCCATGTCAAAGACAGTTGTTCTAAGCTGTATGACAGCTCAGCGACAAGCAGCCACATATACCAAAAAAATTATAGCCCTGATAGTATTGTCTTCTACTCAGCTGGTTATTGTGCTGATCTGATACATTCAGTACAAGGTCACAGTAACATTACTGATCACTTCTTGGATGTCATGAATTATTTGTTCCATATGGATGCCTGAATTAAACTAATTCTTGATTCTCTACTCCATTCATAGTCATTATGTTCTTCATAAGTACATGATTGAGGTAGAAATACTACTATCTATTTTTCTGAAGGAACCCACCGTATCTCTTACCCCAAATTTATAGTATTCTTAGGATGAACAAAAATTCTGAATATAAGAAAGTGTCCTTAATATTGTTTTTGGATTCAGTATGTAGTCCTTTCCTTGCTGATTCTGTAATGATTCTGATCTAGTTTCTTTCCCTTGATACCGTATCAGAGTAGGGATTTCTATAATCTTCCTGAGAGCTGTCCCTGACCAAGGGCAAATACCAAGAGTGAATATATTATGATGTTAAGCAACATCAGTACTTTACTGCTTTGCCCTTCTTTCTTTTAATTTCTATCTTAAGATCCATTTTTGCAAGGTGTCTTCTAGCCTGATTACCTTTCCCATGTCTCTAGTAAAGCCTTGCAAGAATTATTCTCTTGTCTCTCTATGTAATAATTCACATTCTTTATCATGATGAAGGCTTATTCCCATTTCCTCTCCTTTTTCCATCATGAGCTGGAGTCTATGGCGCAATACCCAGTCATCTAGAAACAAATCTGTATCGTGGTATTCAGTGGTATTCAAACAGACCCCACAGCAGGGTCAGTTTAAGATGGGCAGCCTTCCAACATCATTGTGCTCACCATATATGAACTTAAAAAAAATGAAATTGCCTGAAACACACCCCTCCACTTACAGTTTATTTGACAATCATAATTTTGAGAATTTTATTGGAAGCTTAACTTCATATGTATTTCTGTTTTCATTTTTTATCCCTGGGAGAAACTAATGAGCATTATTCTGTGTTTAGGTGTGTGAAAACCTCTAAAAAGTGTTCTATCAATATACCAGTAATTTCAAATAAACACTTGATATATTGGCTCCTGGTTTTTTACTGGTTAGTCAACTTTATTATTGTTTCTATGTGCATTAAATATTGTAAGTTGATAAAAAATTAAAATTAATTTATTTCTGCCATTAGTCCTTCCAATGTCATTAAAACAAACTTTCACAACTATCTCTTTTTTTCTTTTCTTATTTTAAATTCCCATTTCCCAAAGCCTCAGTCTTACTAATTAATATAACTCAAATATACAACAACTATATAACCAAATACTTGCCCTTATGAAGTTTTCTATATCACAGAATCACAGAGTTGGAAGGAACCCATAAGGATCATCAAGTAAAGTCTGAGGCATCATCAGAATACCTTGTTTAACATCATTTTAAACTTCCCTCTCCATCTGCAATTTCTGAATTTTTCATTAGACTGAGAAGTGTTAGTCAGGTCTTTGCACGCACCAACGATAGCGACCTAAAATTACATAGGATAACAGTTGAGGGAGAACTGATCTTCCTGTGCTCTGTAATAACATCTTGTCACTTGTAAGATGACTAAAATGTGTGCTGTCATATCTGTTGTCACATTTCCAGCTTTCAAAATATACTGAATTAATGCAAGAAACACATTTGAAAGAAAAAGGAAATTTTGAGATAAAGGAAACTCACATTCTGAGTTCTCTGTAGTGTGATGTTATTTTTGAAGGAGCTAAAAAATTTGGTTTGCTTACTAAAGAGAGCCTAAGAGGAAATATAGGGTGAAAATAATAGAAAATACTTAACTGCATTACTTAAAAAGCAGATGATGCGAACACAAACAGAATGAACGACACATAGAACAACTGCACAGACAAAAAATTAGTTCTCTTAGGCAGCACTGAAAAACAGATCCTGTAAGATCACTTGAGTCAAAGACATAAAGAAGCATCCAAGAACCTGCCTGGAAAGTTCAAGCAACTCAAACTTCTCACACAGCAAAAAGAGAGAAATCACAGTGTATAAAAAACAACTTGTCAAGTGGGGTCAAGGGACTAAAGAGGAAAATACTAATGGAGAAGTGATCAACATTGTGTAAAAGTTTGAAAACTTTCAATTGAATAACTGTATTTTAAGTATATGATTGCAGGCAAAGAAAGATTTTACTAGAAGCTTTTCCCAGATTAAGAAAGATGCAATGTAAGCCACTTTCCTATGCAAATTTGTATTGCACTCTAATCACAAAAATGTGAATTTAAGGGAATATTCAAGAATTTAGATATTTGTGATTTTTAAAAATATATAAAATAAAAATGATTATGAAGTGTTTTTATAAATTCGAAATTTTTCAGAAGTATTGGCTTAAAATTTGTATAGCAAGTATGGTAAAATACACATACACAGAGTGCGATGAATAAGATAACCTGAAGAAATTTCTACATGACTCTATACCAGAAGAAAAAAGGCAAAACCTTCATAATCTCTGATCCATTTCTTATTTAAAACAATTCTCTTCAAGCAGCCAGCCTATGTTTCCCTCTATTATAAAGGCATGCATAACAAATCAGTGGCTGGATCTTACTTGACATCAAGCTTTTCAGGATGTGTTCATGGACTAATTTCAAGCTGATGCAGAGATGAAAGTGTCTTTACTGCCTCATAAACATATGTATGTCTAATTGATATTTAATAAAAATGAGAATTTTTTTTTACTGTATCTGACTTTCAGAAGAAAATAACTTTCCAAGTTGTTCTTAGAAATACCTCATGAATTTGAAATGCAACTGAAATAATTTATCAATTAAGTAAAAAACTCACAGTGTAATTATTCATAAATATTTTTAATCAGTATAATCGAATATGTCACTTAATATCTACAGATTCAAGTATATGTAATTTTAAGTTCATTTTCTGGAATATGAAGTTCAAGCTGGTATTTCATATAATTAAGGATGTTTTAATTCATGGTACCCACACACTTAAAACCAGAACATTCCAAGATAGTAGCAGAGGTTTATTCTTTGTCAAAAGTTGCATGAAAGAGAACCATGGGGAAGGGTTTGTTGGTTTAAGCTTTTTCCCCTCCTAAGACCAGAGGTCAGAAAGGCTACGTGGACAAAGAGGCACATATAACCTTTACTTTGTAAGTGCTAACTACTTCCATTGACTCTATAGAAGAATCTTGACAAAGCAAATAATAAGTCATGGTCTTATCCAATTTAACTTGCTGAAAATATAGGAGTTTTAACTGGTCTGGGCACTGTTTTTATCAAGAAGGCTGAACTCTCAAGTATTTAATCGTATCACTGATATTATCCATATGATAAACTTGAAAGAAGTCAATGGGAGTAATGATACAGTCATTACCAGGAAATACCTCGTTCACAAACTCGAAAACTGAAATCAAAGAATTGCAGAATCACAGAATATGCTAAGTGGGAAGGAAGGAACACATAAGGATCAGTGTGGGTGCACGGAGTTATCACCAATGGAAGAAGAACAAGGTGGAAAACAGCCATGAGCAGAGAGCAGGAAAAGCTGGGATTGTGCACCCGCCTCTGAGACTCATATGAGAGACAAGGAACAAAGGGCCATCGACATTATAACTATTTCTGATTGCAAGAAGTTAATATATAGATATTAGAAGTTTATTGTGATTAAACAGTAGAATTTAATGTTCAATGCATTCTAATCCCCCATTGGTCGTTTGTACCCCAGTTGCCCATTGGCCCATGCTTGGTGAATTGAACCTCTTCCTTTTATGGCAGTCTCCTCCTACCTATTTCCTTATATGTCACTTGCCCTTTCCTCTTTTCCCTTATATGTCCATACTCCACCCCTGTTCCTCCCTGCTTCCAGAACCTTACCCTCAGACCCTATATAAGTGCTCCTCTCCCCTCAATAAACTGCCCATTCTTTTTCCACCTTTCAAGAGTGTGCTGGTCCTTTTTTCCTGCTAAAGGATCACCACAGATCAGCAAGTCAAACCCTTAGCCCTACACAGGACCATTCCCAAGAGTCCCAGAATGTGCCTGAGGGTATCATCCAAACACTTCTTGAACTCTATCAGGCTTGGTGCTGGGACCACTTCCCTGGGGAGCCTATTCCAGTGCCTAACCACCTTCTGGGTAAAGAACCTCTTTCCAATATCCAACCTAAACCTCCCCTGACACAATTTCAAACCTTCCTTAAGTTCTGTCAATGGTCACCACAGAGAAGAAATCATTGCCTCCCACTCCTCTTCCCCTCATGAGGATCTTGCAGACTGCAGTGAGGCCTCCTCTTCTTCAGTCTGAACAGACCAAGTGACCTCAGCCACTCCTCATATGGCTTCCCCTGAAGGGCCTTCACCATGTTTACTGCCATGCTTTGGATGTTGTCTGAGAGCTTAATATTATTCTTACATCACAGTGCTGAAAACGGCACACAATATTCAAGGTGAGGCTGCCCCAATGCAGAGCAGAGCAAGGCAATCCCCTCCCCTATCTGTCTGGCGATGCTTTGCCTGATGCCCACCCAGACATGGTTGGCCCTCCTGGGTGCCAGGGCACTGCTGACTCATATTCAACTTCCCATTGACCAGGACACTTAGGTCCCTTTCTGAGGCACTGCTTTCAAACATCTCATTCCCCAGTCTGTACATACATCCATAGCTCCCCCATCCAAGATGTAGAATCCAGCACTTTCCCTTGTTGAACTTCATATGGTTGATGATAGCCCAATCCTCCAATTTGTCAAGGTCTCTCTGCAGGGTCTCCCTGCCTCTGAGGGAATCAACAGCTTCTCCCAGCTTTGTATCACCTGCAAACACACTTAGTATCCCTTGCAGTCCTGTGTCTAAGTCATTTTTGAAGATATTGAAGAGCACTGGACCTAAGATGGAGCCCTGTGGAACAAAACTAGTGACAGGTCACCAGTTTGATGTTACCCCTGATGCCTAGATGTTTGGTATGTATTTTGTAGATTTTTAGAGTTTTAGAAGTATAAGTTTTCTTGCTCACATGTTAAGTGGTGCTACAAGTTACTAAAGTGATTTTCTCACATATTCTCAGGTTTTCTGAAGGTCATGATGTTTTTCAGAGACACCTTCAAGATAACTTAAAGGCAAAACAATAGAAGAGCCCGGAAACCCTTAGAGGTGGTCCAGGGGACATAACTTAGGACCCTGATGGGCAGACCTCTGAGAGAAATGGAAATTATGATTGGTTATAGATATCTGTTAATTGTTAGAAATAGTATAAAAACTAACATTATGGGGTGTGGGCTTCTTTGTGTATTTTTGCATGCAGATCAAGATCCTTGTTGAATCAAGGAGCGTTTTGTAGGCCCAGCGAAGGCCCAGAGCCTCTGAACTCCCAATAAAGGTATTATCTATCTTTCTCCATTAATGTTTTCTCTGAGTGCCGATCTTCCGGAATTTTAGGCATCACCCCATTCAGTGTTACTCTCTGTGCTTGACCCATTAACCAATTTCTCACCCACCACATGATGTGTTTATCCACTGTGCTGGACATTTTGTCCAGAAGGATCCTGTGAGAGACAGTATCAAAAGCTTTACTGAAATCCAAAAAATTACATCAACTGGTTTCCCTCAATCAGCTAGGTGGGTTACCTTGTCATAAAAGGAAATCATGTTGGATAAGCAGGACTTTCCTTTCATGAAGTGGTGCTGGCTGTGGCTGATGACAACATTGTATTTCAAGTGTTTTTCAATCCTGGCCAGAATAATCTTCTCCATAACTTTATCAGGCACTGAAGTGAGACTAACAGGCCTGTAGTTTCCAGCTTCCTTATTCTTGAAAACTGGGACAACATTTAGTATCTTCCAGTCAGCTGAGATCTCTTCAGATTCCCAAGACTGCTCAAAAATCGTTGAGAGAAGCCTCACAGAGTCATCAGCCAGTTCTTTGAGTAATCTCCGATGAATCCCATTAGGCCCCATAGATGCGTAGGGATCCATCTGGAGCAGCAGCTCCCACACAATTTTAGAGTTGACTGGGAGTTGATCATTCTCGCAGTCAGGGTCTTCCTGCTCATGGCACTGAGATCCCCTTGGTCCTTCATCTGTGTTAAAGAGAAAGGCAAAGAAAAGCATTAAACACTTCTGCTTTGTCTCTGTCTGTCCATGTTTGTGAGGGGACCATCTTCATCCTGTAACAGGCCAATAGACAGTATATATCACCATTAGTATATTCGAAAAATCTCTTTTCATTGTCCCCCACGTTTGTGGCCAGCTTCAACTCCAGTTGAGCTTTGGCTGCACAAATTTTCCCCCTGCAATGGCAAACAGCATCTCTGAATTCTTCCCATTCACTTGACCTTGCTTCCACTGGGCATACACCTTCCTTTTTTGCCTTGTTTCCATGAGAAGATTCCTCTTCAGCCAAGCTGGCCATCTGTCTTGTCTACTTGACTTCCAACATTTGGAATTGCCTGTTCCTGTCTCCTTAGGAGGTGATATTTGAAAAGTGACTGATGGATCCCAGCACCTGCAGAAACATTTTCCCAGGAGACCTTACTTACTAATTCCCTGAGCAGCCTGAAGAATGCTCTCCTCATGTCCAGAGCTGAGGTTTTACTGGCATTTTTCCTCCTGTCAACAGAGATTTTAAACTCTATCACTCTGTCATCACAATGGCCAAGAGGCCACCAATCTCCGCTTCGCTCATGAGATACACTCTGTTGACAAGGAGCAGCTCAAGGAGGGCATCTTTCTGAGTTTCTTCCCTTAGGACCTGTTCCGTAAAGTTGTCTTCCAGGTTTTTTAGGAATCTTCTGGCTGGGGTTGTACCAGCTTTGTGATTTTTCCTGTTAGTTTGTGGCAAGGTGAAGTCCCTCATAAGGACAAGGGCAGTTGACTTGGAAGAGTCCCTTAGTTCATCAAAGAATAATTTATTGCTGAGAGGTCTATATGAGACTCCCATGATGATATTCATATAATTTTTTTGTCCCTTGATTCTTACGCAGAGGCTCTCAGCTGTACCATTGTCAACTGTGAGCTCCATACATTCTAACTCTTATTACATACAGTGCCACCCCTCCACCTCTTCTGCTCTGTCTGTCTTTCCTGAAGAGCCTGGAACCATCCAACAAGACATTCCAGTCACAGGTCTCATCCCACCAGGTTTCAATTTTGCCAGTGGTGTCAAATCTTTAGGACAGAGCCAAAGATTCAAAGTCCTCTTGTTTGCTTCTCATGTGGGGTGTCTTGGTAGAAAAGCATTTCAGGTGTGGTGCATTGTAGCCAGTATCTCATGAAGCAGATTAAAAGATACCATTAGTGCTTGCTTCCTCAATTTTTGACACACATCCTGTTTCTCAGCCCTGACAATCCTGGTTTTGTCCCCTTCCCCCTTCCAAGCTAGTTTAAATCTCTGCCAAGGAGCCCAGCTAGCTCCTGCACTACAACTCTTTTTCCCCTCTGAGAAAGGTGTATCCCATCAGGTGCCAGTAGACCAGGTGTTGATTAGCCCATCCCATGTAAAAAAACCCCAAATTTTCCCAATTACATGAACCTGGGAGTCATTCATTGACCTGATGGCCTATTCTTATCAATATTATTCCTTATTACTGTAAGGATCAAGAGAGTTACTACCTCTGCTTTGTAGGAAAATGTAGCTTCCAGGCCTAGGAACTTCTTAACAGAGTAAAAGGAATTCGACCTTGGCCATCGCTGCTGTGTAGCTGGGAAGATAAACTACTTGCAAGGACTGAGAGAGACATCAGAAGAAATGGAAGATAAGACACCTGCAGGAGTTTGTACAGAGACAGAAACAGTAGCTTGTAACTGTGGCTAATAGATAATTGCTTGTATGCGATGTACACCAATAATGTTAGTGCATGTATTCTTAGAAAAAGTATAATTGTGTGTGTGCTTTGCAATAAACGGAGCTTTGCTGTTAACTCATATTGAGTTGTCTCTCTGCTCCACAAGGCGCCTCTGTTACACTGCTTCTCATCCATCTACCAAATATACCAGAGCTCTAAAGTGTCTTTTCACTGCCCTCAGACTTCTCTTGCTTATTTCATTGCTGCCAATCTGAACAACTAATAGTGGATAGTAATCAGAGTGCCTTATTAGACTCAAGAATTTTCCAGTATTGGCCCTCATCCAAGGCCCTCAGAGGCAATGGACTTCCCTGTGAGTTGGGTCTGGTCTGCATATTGGGCCTTCCATCCCCCTTAGAAGGGACTCTCCTATTACAACTACACCTCTTTTACTGTTAACAGAGAAGGTGGAAGACTCCAGCCCCAGAGCGACAAGCTCAATCATGAGTTTTACTTCTAAAAATATACAAGGCTCAAAAAATTTGTCTACCAAATATTTTGAAGAGCCTGCAGTTCTTTGATACCTTGAGATAGTGTAAAAAGAAAATGGTGCACGTTTTCTCAAGACTTTCACAGATACCCTTAAAATAAGGGAGAAAATAAGACATCTTGACCAACATTTAAGCATTCTTGACATACAACCAAAATAAAGCATTCTACAAATCATTGACTTAGCACATCCTAACTCACACAGCTTAGCAAAATCCAAGCCACCGGCTTTAAGTTACCCAAAAAAACAGAAGAGGAAGAAACAAGAAAAGAGAAGAGAATCTGGTGTAATTCCAGCTTCACTAGGCAGGTGGCAGGTCTCAAGTGAAAGATGTGCTGAAGGATCTGTGCTGTTTTTATGTGTTCTGTGGCCCCCTGTGATCACCTTTCCCAGGTGGGACTTCTGGACCACTGGCTACTCTGGGGCTCTGGAGAAGAGTGAGGGGCAGTGCTCCCAGCCTCCTAGCCAAATTAGGACTACTGGGTTAGAGGTTCCAGAGGGCTAGGTGAGGGGCAGTGTTTCCAAACTGTCTTTTGACTGACAGGTGCTTTGGGGTCACCCAGTGAGGCTGCAGGGGCTGCCACGTGGGATATTATCTGACCTCAGCTTTGTGAGATTCGACTGATCCCTTCCCCTCCAATTCAAGCACACTTGAGTTGGTTCCAACCCAATAATTAAATAAACTACTGTCTCACAAAAGTCCTTGATGCAATATGCAGGTTGTGGTGTTTTAGGAAGCCTCACTAACCCAGAAGGACCTCATCAGTTTTCTGAATTTCTAGTTCCAGAGCCTCATACCTGTCCTAGAAGGTACCAGTTCTACCTGTCAGATTTTGAGAGGGAGAAGGACTCCTCCTCCTGATACGTACATTGACCCGCTTCCAGCTTTCATCTTTAACAGACCCTTGACCAACAGTCCCTTGATTAATTACTCTGCAGGGTTTTGAGTCCACCTGCTTCTCCACTATAATGGAGGTTCAAGACTTCTGAGAGTCTTAAGACTGTGGCCTTTCTGAAAATAATTGGTCTCTCTCCTGAATAGTATGAAGGCTGCTTGCTTCTTCCCATAGCTCCTTCACCTGGAGGAGGTGACTCTTCAATCACAGCACACCTTCTGAAAAATAACTGTTTGTCTGCCCCAGCCTCACGAAGAGGCATCAGGCACACCTGGTAACCTTGACCTGGAGATCTGCATTTGCTACCAGCAGGTCTGGCTGCCTGGAGGACTCTGACATGATTGATACAGTGACTGCTGCAGCTACAAGGGAATGAGCTTTACAGTGCATCAACACCATAACTAAGAAAACTTAAATGCTGGTAAGACTTGGGCTGAAAAGATCTCTCTGCTCTTCCTTACCAGTTACTGAGTCTGTTTGCTGCCTTTCTGCTCACCCTGCCTGCCTAAATTGTCTTGCAAACTGCTGTGCCATGCCCCTACTGACATGCCATGTCCTTGTTTGCCAGCTCCTATTCATCATGTTCCCAGGAGACATTTAAAAGTCATCCCTCCCCCCCATCCCGATTGCTCTCAGCACCTCTCCCTCCTTGCCTGCTTGACTGCCAAAGGTTTACAGGTCTTGAAGAGGCTGATGCTTGATGCTGCCTCACTGAACAATTCAGAGCTTTCAGATCTGTGTTCCTTTCTTTTTTCTTTTTTTTTTCCCCCCTATTTTTTTTTCTCTTCCCATTAAACTGAGACTATTCACTTTCTTAACTATGACTTTAACTAGAAAAAAAACCAAAAAGGGCTAGAGATTTTTCTTTGAAAAAGATACTATTTTTCAAATAGTAAGTATTAAACACTCATAACTTCACGTAATGTCTCCTTGGTGGTCAAAAATTTGCAAAATGCTATGGGAAAGGTGGCTGCAATTTTAGTATTCCTTTTAATATTAATTTTCCAGTAGAGATCATTATGATAAGTTTTTATCAGTGCTGTTTGACATGTTGAAATCATAATTGAAAAAGTTCATTACTTAGGTCATATAGGCCTGATGTCTAAACTGCAGTTCTTGTATGCAAAAAGTTAAATAATCAAGAGAAATGAACCAGTGTAAGACAGAAGGGGGCATAAATGGTTATGAGTTGTGTTCACACACACACACACACATACACACTCACAAACGCACACAGAGAAAAGAAATGAAATAGCCCTTGGTGTTCAATATAAAGACTAATACAAAATGTCATTTTTGTTGGCAGACTTTTGAAGACCCATATTTTAAATAGCTTTCCCTCATCATGTATTTTTAAAGATTTGTGAGAATACAACGTCAGAAAATCCTGGTATGGGTGTTGATCCTTTAACAGAATACAGAATAAGGGGGAAGTGTTAATTTTATTTTCATATTTACTACAGAGTTAGTAATATTCCACTAAATAGAAGTTTTCAGATCTTGCCTCATCCCATAAAATGAGTGAGAACTATCTCTTGAAAGACAGAAGATTTTTCCTCTGTAATCTTTGGTGTGGCTTTCAATGAAGTTGTTATGTAAAGGAAATAAAAAAAAAAATCAAGGAAAAATGCTTCTTATTCTTGTAAGATTGACTATGGGATATAGTGATGGTTTTAAAGTAAGCATACCTGCATATACAATGGGATGGAAAGAGGAAAATGTGAACTTAATGCCTCAAAAGTACATAATTTAAAATACAAGAAAAGGGCAGAAACTATTGTAAAGAAGCAAAGAAATTTTCTGGACCACATGAAAGCCTATGTAGTAGTACCAGAAGGTCTGATTGAAATAGTTTTGTATAAATATTTTTGCATTAAATGGTTCCAGTTCTGGATTATCTTCCTATCACTATTAGCTAAGCTCCATAAAGTGCTAAATACCTGTTTATTCTAGCTGAGAAAATAGTTCAGTGTTTTCCTGTTTGATATGTATGGTTCTGAACTATCATCTATGTGGCAACTTGGCAGTAAAGTCTACACAGAATTTTAGGATGAAATCCTATTTGAAAACAAAGAGATCTTGATCAATAGTAAACCAGCACCAAATATGAGGAAGAATTAAAAGGACAATGAAATGCTCTCAAACTATTAGTGTTTATAATTCAATTTCAAATCCAAGATCAACTTTTTGATTCTCATTTTTAAACAGAATTTGTCCTTTACTTTGAATCATATATGCATATGATTTTGGTAGGTGTTACAACCTGATCCAGAAGACCCAAGCTTTACTGGGTGTACATTTTAATTTTAGGCTTCAAGAGATTTCACCTACACAAACTCTTGTAAAGCCATTGGTTCTTTAGTACCTTGAATTCACACCTGTAATGTGTAGAATAACTACACATTTTTCTCTAAGAGATTTCTTATAATTTGGTGAGAATATAGGCATTTTAGCAAAAGATAACATGGAAGTTCACAAAAGCATGACAACAGATTACCAGGACTAACAAGTATTGCTATAGTAAGAACGTTTGTTACACCCAGCAAACACAAACTCCATGCAACTTAAGTGAGGTACAG
>JAWWEE010000274.1:0-15311 GCA_035221455.1 Xenops minutus | reverse complement strand
GTGCTGGAAAGGGTGGGGAGGCTTTGGAAGGGGCTGCCCAGGGAGGTTTGGAGTGCCCAGCCCTGGAGGTGTCCAAGGAATGTCTGGAGGTGGCACTGAGTGACAAGGTGGGGATGGGGCACAGGGTGGGCTCAGTGACCTTGGAGGGCTTTTCCAGCCTCAGGGATTCTGTGAAACACAGGGCAGTTTGAGGAGGGATTTTATACCTTCCCTCAAAGTGCCTGAAGACACCAGCCCTCATTTATCACACCTGGGTCACCTCCAAGTGACGAAAGAGTTTTGCTCAATATTTCTCTTTATTAGTTGATTCAAATTCTGACGCTGCACGAAATGCAAATTACAGAACAAATATTTCTTTCATCTTAGCACTTAATTGGCAACATTCATTCCTGGTAACGTTCCATTAAATACATTTGGAATGACAGAAGGAATTATGCTGCTTCATTTATTTGCTTCTTCCTTTATTGGTTGACATAATGATGGTGGCTCAAGTGTTAATCATAATTATCATCTGCTTTAAGGTGCAGGTTTTCTTCCTTTCTTCTTTACCCACAGCAGATAAAATAGAATTGATGAAAACCACAGTGTCTTTCGTGTGAAATCAGCAACTTATTTAAGGTTGGAATTCAGATTTGGGCAAGACCATCCTGCATTTTTCAGGGGAAAAAATCAAAAAACACATTGCAGAGTATTGTTTTTAAACTATGCACAGCCATGTGTGGTCTCCCGGATGGTCAGACAGATGTTGATATCTTTGTATTACAGGGAAAATGTGAATTAAAACACCAGCAACTGAAGGAGATTATAAAGAAACCCCCACAAATAAATAAAAACTGAAATTATGCAAGAAAATCAAGTGAAACCCTCAGGTTCAAAACCTTGAGCTGTTGGAGGGAAGAGTTCACAATTCAATAAACACATTCCAAAATGCTGGGCTGTTTGAACCCAACCACATATTTATATGACAATAATGACACCCCACTTCATGTGTAAATTATTAAGGAGGGTTTGGGAAGTGCTTAAAAACACACACAAAAAGTATTTGGACACTCATTGTGAATATCATTGTTCCTGTATCCCCTGGGGACATCTTGAAGTCTGGGAAAAAAAGGAACCTCCCAATTTAAGTGGTAGAAACGTGTTTATTTAGAAAATGATTTTGAAATTTATTTAGAATTTGTGGAAGAAATGTGTTTATTTAAACAACCACCCAATGCACAGGCAAATGAGGCTTTCTGAGGTGGGACCAGGCGTTGTTTGTTGCACAGAATTGTGGAATATGAAAATAAGGGTGGGACAAAGCTCATCAAAGCTCCCCTGTTTACAAGCTGGGGCTTTCAGCAGAGCTGGTTGTGTGGCCCCACAGCCAAGGAAAGCAAAATTGGGGTGTTTTGGGTGTGATGCCAATTGTGCCCAGGTAAGCACCTGAAAGGGGCTGAATTGCCTTGCAGTAACTCCTGGCCCTCCCCACTAAGTGCTGGGGATGGATGACTAATTCTAAGTGGTGGATAGAAATGTATAATCCCATAAAACAACAGAGAAATTTGCCCAGGTTTCATGTCTTTTGTATGGAGAAGGTTGTCTGGAGACCTCAAAGCACCTTCCAGGGGCTGAAGGGGCTCCAGGGAAGCTGGAGAGGGGCTGTTCATCAGGAACTGGGGTGACAGGACAAGGGGGATGGGTTCAGACTGACAGAATGGGAATTTGGGATGGATAGTGGGAAGGAATTGTGCCCTGGGAGGGTGCGCAGGCCCTGGCACAGGTTGCCCAGAGCAGCTGTGGCTGCCCCATCCCTGGAAGTGTCCAAGGCCAGGTTGTTCAGGCTTGGAGCAACCCAGGCTAGTGGAAGGTGTCCCTGCCTGTGTCAGGGGCTGGAATGGATGATCTTTAAGGTCCCTTCCCACCCAACCCCTTCCATGACTCTGTGGTTCCATGACTTGCTGACTGCAGCACAAATGCTGCTGATTATTTCCTCCCCTAATTAATGGCTTTGTGATAAATCCACAGAAGGTGAACACCTCAAACTCCAACTGCCTTTCCAAAGGATGCTGCTCTTTGCACTGGGAATCCCTGCAGGAAAACCCAGCCCTTGGAATTTCTCTGGGAAAGGAAAACCAAGGTGGAGCAGTTTCCCAGGTTAGAGCTGCAACCCTTAGTGGACATTATTTGCAAGAGGGACAACAATCTTTTTACACTACACGGTTTCTCTCAGGCAGGATCTGTTAAAAACTCCCTGCTCCAGCAGGGAATATTTGACTCTGGAATGTTTTTGATGTATTATTCTTTTTTTATTTGGGAAGTAAACAGGGACCTGACAAAGGATGGAAACAACCCCACACAACCAGTTCCATCTGGACACAGAAATCTTTATTTCCCATCATATCCATGGCATGGAGGAGCCAGGTGGGAATTCACAGCTCAGGGATGTAGCACCGAGGGGACACAGGATGTGCTGGGATGGAGCAGGAAACTGGGAATGCAGAGCTGGGCTGTTCCTGCAGGAACTGGAGCTGCCCATGGCTGTCACTTCTGCTGGCTGGAGGGGAAGCAGCAGCTCTGCTTGGTCTGGTGGGACACGATGCTGGGGATAACAATGGGGCACTTCTGCTGGCTGGACTGGGAGGAGCCTCCACTGCCACCTCCAGAGCTGATGATGATGGTCTGGCCCGAGGAGCCACCACTGGATCCTCCTCCACAGCATCCAGAGGAACCTCCACCGCCTCCACCTCCCATGATGATCTTCCCTCCTGAAGATCCACCACTGGATCCCCCTCCGCAGCATCCAGATGAGCCTCCTCCTCCTCCTCCTCCACCACCAGAGCTAATAATGATCTTCTGGCCCGATCCCCCACCATATCCTCCTCCCATCCCATAGCCACCACCAGATCCCCCACCACAGCATCCAGAGGATCCTCCACCTCCCATTATGCTCTTTGAAGATCCCCCACCATATCCTCCTCCCATGCCACCACCAGATCCCCCACCACAGCATCCAGAGGATCCTCCACTACCTCCACCTGCAATGATAATCTTTGTTCCTGAAGACCCACCACCAGATCCTCCTCCCATGCCACCTCCGGATCCTCCACCACAGCATCCAGAGGATCCTCCACCTCCCATCATGCCCTTTGAAGATCCACCACCACTGGATCCTCCACCGCAGCATCCAGAAGAACCACCACTACCACCACCCCCAATGATGATCTTTGTTCCTGAAGACCCACCACCGGATCCTCCTCCCATTCCACCACCGGATCCTCCACCACAACACCCTGATCCTCCACCTCCCATCATGCCCTTTGAAGATCCCCCACTGGATCCTCCTCCCATGCCACCACCAGATCCCCCACCACAGCATCCAGAGGATCCTCCACTACCTCCACCTGCAATGATGATCTTTGATCCTGAAGACCCACCACCAGATCCTCCTCCCATGCCACCACCAGATCCCCCACCGCAGCATCCCGAGGATCCTCCACTACCTCCACCTGCAATGATGATCTTCCCTCCTGAAGACCCACCACTGGATCCCCCACCACAGCATCCAGAGGATCCTCCTCCTCCCATCATGCCCTTTGAAGATCCACCACTGGATCCTCCACCACAACACCCAGAGGATCCTCCACCACCTCCTCCTCCACCGCCAGAGCTAATAATGATCTTCTGGCTCGATCCCCCACTGGATCCTCCTCCCATGCCACCACCAGATCCTCCACCACAGCAGGATCCACCTCCTCCACCCCCTGAGCCCCCGCAGCAGGAGGAGCCCTGGGACTGGTAGCTGGAGGAGCTGCCCCCATGGCAGCAGCAGCAGCTGTGGCACCCACTGGACTGGGAGGACATCCCATGGCAGCTTTGTCTGGAGCACATCTTGGCAGTGACCCTGCAAGGAAGGGATGGTTACTCCACCACCCTCAGGAGGATTCCCCACCCCAACAACCCTTTGGAATGTCCAGAATCATCATTTAAGGTCTTTTATCCCAAAGGTTTTCCACCTCCATCTCGATAACAGTGAAAGACTTTGAGGAGTGCAGGATGATCCCATTCCTGTTGTGCCCACAGGAGATCCAAATCCATCCTGCCCTTCCACCTCCACCCACCAGAGAAACTTCACCAAAGCCTTTCTGTCCTTCAAGCAGGAAAGCACAAGAAGAATCTCCCCCTGGGGCAGGACTGGACTTACCCTTCTGGGCTCTGAGTGCGTTCCCCACAGAGCAAAGCTGAGCGAATGGAGCCCCACGAGATCCACCAACTTTTATACCGTATTTCCCAGGTGGGAAGTGAGGCATCCAGAGGAATGGTGATGGGTTTATTTAC
This sequence comes from Xenops minutus, assembly GCA_035221455.1. NCBI lineage: Eukaryota > Metazoa > Chordata > Aves > Passeriformes > Furnariidae > Xenops > Xenops minutus. Next base: position 10,994 of record JAWWEE010000274.1, on the reverse strand, counting down.
AGAGCAGTGTCCTCCTTCAGCCCACTTGCCCTGACTCACGGGATCAGAGCGATGCCTCTCCCGTGCATCACTTCCTAGGCTGCCTCCCGCACGTCCCACACGTGAGCTCAAGCTCCCGAGGTGGAATTCAGAGCTTGGATTCTGGGACTCGGGTCAGCACCCTCCACTCCAGCCAGGAGACGCTGCTGGGGTGGTGACCGACAGCAGAAAGGGCTCTGGGGACTTGTGTTTGTTGTGGATTACACACTAGGGGCTCGTGGTGGGGTTTTTGGGGTGTCCTGTGCCAGGAGGTGAATTTTGCTGATCCTTGTGGATCTCTTCCAGCTCGGGGGTATTCTGTGATTCTATGATTCCATGACTATGTAGATGACCAGAGAGGGCTTCACTGGGTGGGTTTGGTGCTGCTGGGGCAGCAGGGGAACCTCACGTGGGTGTGAGCAAAGTGTTGACCATGATTTTGGTTTGATTCCACCACTGTGGACAGTGCAGAGGTCAGGCAGGTCTTACATCACCTCTAAGAGGAGGGATGAGACCTATTTTGGAAAGGACTTAAATGCTGCAGGTAGAAGGCATCAGATCCAACACCCATCCTGTGGATCAGCATCTTGATGGATATTGAGCAAAAGGAGGAATTCCTCCCTTTTCCAAAGAAGGAAAATTCAGGAGGGATTCAGGAAAATGCTCCTTCTGTCACCCTGAGAGCCTCTGCAACTTGGCTCCTGGTTTTCTTGCTCCTGGACCATTTTTGGGTGCAGGGGTGTCTGACAGCAATGCTGAGGTGGGACCCCAAACTTTGTCTCAGCACAATGTGGGCAACCTCAGTGTCTGTGCAGTCTCCAGTCACTGGAATTTTAGCACCCTGTGACTTCCCATCATAAAATCCCAGGCAACTCAGCTATTCCTGTGGCTGCTCCGGCTGGAGGAGCTCACCTGGATGTGGTTTGAGGTTGGATGTACCCCTGAGGTCCCCAAGGGAGAGAGGGACACATAAAAAGTGGTGAGAGGTCAGTCCTGTCTCTCCTGGGACACTTCCAGATGTCCATCATCTGCCTCACACAGAACAGTTCAGGCAGCGAAGGTTTATTTTCCTTTCCCTGCTAATTGCCAGAATCAACCACATCAAAGAAATCCCTTCCCACAGGGAAACTCCGTCTGAACACTCATCCCCCGAGCTGCGTTTTTGCCCTGTGGGAATGAGGAAGTCCCTGCTCATTCCAGAATTAGCATGCCAAGCCCTTGAAGGGTTTTACTGGTCCTGCTTCTGGTTCAGAACTGGGGAAAGGGTTGGACAAGCCCCTCATTTCTCTCTTCCACAGCATCTTGGTGTAGCTGTGAGCACCAAGAGCTCCTGCACGGGTATAGTCCCACCTTCACTCACACTTGTAGCAGCACCTTTGTAGTATTTTCTGGTGCTCTTTGTAGTAGAGTTTTTGCATCTTCTCTCTCCTAAACCATTTAGAACATCCTTGGGCATCACAAGCCTTTTGGGCGAGGTAGAGAGACTGCAATGATTAACTTTGTGGTATCTCTTCTGAAGGGCAAATCATCAGCAAGAGACATTTAAAAGGTGACCTAAGAATATTTAGTTCCTCCAGAATCTCTTTTACAGGTGGGTTTTCATGTTCTTGAGCTTTATTGCGACAGCACCAGCTCAGAGTGAAAACACAGGGATGGGAATAACGCAACCGGTGTCGTAAAATCCAACCACTCACACACTGGAACTTTCTAGAACTGCGAGTTTTATTGTCTTGTTCAAGCACCAGAAAACTGAGGCAGGAAACAGGGCCATGAGACCACCCTGGCTGGAAGTTATGGATACACAACACCAGAGGCTCTGCTCAGCTGCAGAGAGGGACAGGAGATTCCCAAGGGAAAGGAGGAAAGAATAACACAAATATTCTTCAGTTGAGTAGAGGAAGAAATGTCGGGCTCGTTCGTATCTCGGGCTTTCTTGGGGTGAGAGTCCGTTCTGCAGCCACTACTTGTGCTTGGTCTGAGGTGGCCAGGAGATGGGCTGGGTCTGCTGCTGCATGGACATACCCCCAGAGCTGGAGGAGCCACCTCCACCACCTCCTCCACTGCCTCCTCCTCCACTAATAATGATGGGACCTGGTCCCTGGTGACATGAACCACCTCCTCCTCCTCCACCACCACCACCTCCTCCTCCACTAATAATGATGGGACCTTGTCCCTGGTGGCATGAACCACCTCCTCCACCACCTCCCCCTCCACTAATAATGATGGGTCCTTGGCCCTGGTGGCCTGAGCCACCTCCTCCTCCTCCTCCTCCTCCTCCTCCACTTCCACCCCCAATGCAAATGGGACCTTGGCCCTGGTGACTTCCACCACCACCTCCACCTCCTCCTCCACTAATAACGATGGGACCTTGGCTTTGCTGCCCTCCACCTCCTCCTCCACCTCCTCCACTACCACCCCCAATGCAGATGGGACCTTGACCTTGGTGTCCTGAGCCACCTCCACCACCACCTCCACCACCTCCTCCTCCTCCACTAATAACAATGGGACCTTGGCTTTGCTGCCCTCCACCTCCTCCTCCACCACCACTACCACCGCCAATGCAGATGGGACCTTGACCTTGGTGTCCTGAGCCACCTCCACCACCTCCTCCTCCACTAATGATGATGGGACCTTGGCTTTGCTGCCCTCCTCCTCCTCCTCCACCACCACCACTACCACCCCCAATGCAAATGGGACCTTGACCTTGGTGTCCTGAGCCACCTCCACCACCACCTCCACCACCACTGCTGCCTCCACCAATAATGATGATGCCTTTGCCCTGCTGGCCTGAGCCACCTCCTCCTCCTCCTCCTCCACCACCTCCCATGCTGCCCCCGGGGATGCAGATGGGCATGTGGCACTGGTGGCCTCCTCCTCCTCCTCCTCCTCCACGTCCTCCTCCACCACTAATTAGAATGGGACCCTGGCTTTGTTGCCCACCTCCTCCTCCTCCTCCTCCTCCCATGCCACCACCTCCAATGCAGATGGGGCCTTGGCTTTGTTGGCCTCCACCTCCACCTCCTCCTCCTCCTCCTCCTCCTCCTCCTCCTCCTCCAATAATGCAGATGGATCCTTGGCTCTGTTGACCTGAGCCTCCTCCTCCACCTCCACAGGAGGAGGACGATGACATGTGAGCCTGATAAATGCCACCACCTCCACCACTGCTGCCGCCACCGCCGCAGCAGCCGCCGCCTCCTCCTCCGTGGCACGATGACCCCTGGCTCTGGTATCCCATAGATCCTCCTCCACCACTGCTGTGGCAGCATCCTCCTCCACCACCTCCGTGGCATGACCCTCCTCCTCCTCCTCCACCGCCGTGGCATCCCCCGGACTGCCCAGACATCCCTTGGCCGTCGCCCTTCTGCTGGTGGGAACCCATCGTTCCAAAGACGCTGGGGAGTCCTCCAAGAGAAAGAGAAAAACAGTCCTGAAGAACATCCAAGGGGAGGGAAACTCGTGTTACTTGTGCCACCCCATCCCCTTCCAATGGCAGGTCAACACAGGGTCGACACAGCTCAAGGCAAGGCTTTGCCTTCCCTTTTTGCTCCTCCTCCACCTCTGAGAGCTGATGCAAAAAGGTATTTTCAGCATCAGGAATGAGTGAATTAAAAGGAAAAGCCAAGATGTTTCCAGCTTAGCCCATCTCAGTTCTTCTACAGAACCTCCTTATCCATAGTTAACTTCCCTTTTATTTTCTGGGACAGGTGCAACCACAGTAATTCCTTAATAATTCCCACTTGAGGCACACGAGGCTGTTGTGCTCCAGTATCCAAATGTGGTTTGGGAATTTGGAAAGGAATGCTCAGAGGGGAATAGGGATTAAAATACAAGAAACAAAGAGCACGGCTCATCATTTGCATAACAATAACTGTGCTGCTGCTTTGACATTCTTCAGCCTGGGTTTCAAAGGAGCACAGTGAGTGGTTTATTTCTTCCTAAAAATGAGAAGGAAGAGGAAGAGCCTGTGGAAAAATTATCAGCAATGCAAAAGAAAGGGAAAAAAAAGCAGCTCCAGGTCACGCTCTGAAGGGCTTGATGTGTGTCTGTACCCGAGGGAAAAGAAGAGAACCCTTTTCCACTTAGACAAAAGGCTGGAAAATGAGAATAGACCCTCATTTTTGTGTGTAATTTCTTTTGTGCCCCACTCTAAGAACCTGCAAAGCCTCTTTCTTGCCCTTTTCCTCAAGGTTGATATCCCAAGGGTTGCCTTTGTGTGGTGGTACCACGTGATGTTGGGCCCAGAGAACTCCAAGGGGCTCCAAGCACTGTATTTTCTATGTCCCAGCTCTCTCCTTTCCCTGTTTGATTACACAACCCCTGGATTGTTAGGAAAACTTAAATTACTGCAAATAAAGAGGAATTTTTGGACTATGAGACCCCCAAAACCATATTTACTCCCACCTTTTTCCGCTGAGCATCCCAAGAACAATCAGCCCAATTAGTTCCCATGCAGAGCATCAAATACCTTACCGTGTCCCACGGCACGAACCAGTGGAGAGGAGTCAAATGGAGTGAGGGAACGTGGTGTGGGAGAACTTTTATATAGTATCTAGTCCTCCTCTTGGAAAGAAACAATGATTGATTTATTTACAAGCCAAACCCAACCTCAACTACCCACTTACTTAGCATAATCTAGGGCTCGTCACTCAGATCGGTATCTCCCTTCCTTCCACCACCTCTTTTGTTTTCAGTGACATTAAAATCATTGGATGGCTCCACCTACTCCAAGTGAAGTGAGGAAATGGGGAAAATCAGAGGTGCTGTTGCATTTTGGGAATGAAGGAGTGATTTCATTTCACGTCCCCTCCACAGAGGGGTCCAACATCCCACAAAGGAAACACGAGTGGGGAAAGAGGGACTTTTCCCCTTATGTATTTGGGCAATTTATTTCTCATTGTAGGAAATATTTCTGAACACCCAGACGTGGCCCTGGCGTGTCATTAACCTGTGTTGTAACTGTGTATTATATGTTTGTGATGACACCCACGTTATTGCCAAGGGCTGTAGGGACACACATTGGACTCCAATGAGTCCAAGGAGCTTGAGCTCCCCAAAAGTCAACACGTGGCTCCAAAGCTATGATGCAAAGCTGGGAGGCTCCAGGTGATTTAGAGCCTTGGATGGTTTGATCTACAGAGAAATGGAAGGAAGGAACACAAAGAGCCAAAGAAATGGTCTTTGTGTAGATTTGAGGGAAGGTTGAGAGGGTTGGGATTGTTCAGCCTGGAGAGGAGAAGCTTTGGGGTGACCCAAGGGTGGCCTTCCAGGACCTAAAGGAGCCACAAGAAACATGGGGAGTGACCATTTCCAAGGGCCTGGAGTGACAGGATAGAGGGGAATGGGTTCAAGCTGAAAGAGGGGAAATTTAGGTTGGATATTGGGGATAAATCCTCCCCTTTGAGGGTGGGCATGGGTTGCTCAGAGAAGCTGTGGCTGCCCCATCCTTGGAAGTACTCAAGGCCAGGTTGGAGCAACCTGGGCTAGTGGAAGGTGTCCCTGTGCTGAACAAGATGGTTTTTAAGGTCCCTTCCAAACCATTCTATGATTCTGTGATAATTTCAGCTTTTAAGCAAGTCCAAAAGCTGCTTCATTGCCCTGTTCACTGGTAGTTGAACACACAAGAGCACTGAGAGAGGGTTGGATGCTCTGACTGTGTTTTGTGGCAGAGTGAACATGACAAAAAAGGAGGATTTGGGGCAAAAATCAGCACAATACTGGGAATTTTGTATGCAATGGGCAGTTAAACAGGCAACAGGTTCTCTTTAAACCTTTTAGGAGCATCAGAACAGGGAAAATCCCTTTTGCTGAGACAGAATAATTTATTGCAGACTGCACTCGGTATTTTACTCCATTTGCTCCTGGCTTAAGAGATAAAAGGGGTTTTCTGAATTATCCTCCTCTTGTAGCTCCTCATTCCTTTGTTACAGGGGAATTCTATATATAGTTTGCTCACACTGTCCAGGCCTTTCTTCTGCCAAACTGGAATTATGACAAAGAACACCAGCAAGCTCCTCCAAGAAAACCTTCCAGCTGCAGGCGAGCTCTGGAGTGGCAGAGTTGGAAGGCTCTTTGACTCAGATGTCGATGATTGAAGCAACGGGGAAGGTGATTTATTGTTTCAGAGCCATTCTTGGTGCCACCCAAGTGGCTCCTTCCTGGCTTTGCCCGTTTCCTGCCCTGGAGCACGAGACTGCTGAGCCTTATCTCAGCCTTATCTCATCTTTGCTGCAGCTCAGATAGTGCCCTTCCATCCTCACCAGCCTGGAGGGAGGTGACATCTCCACCGGTGGCAGAGGACAAGGGACCTTCTCCCCACCACATGGTGCCCTGTTGAAGTCTCTCATCTCAAAGGGATTTTATGGGGTACCTGTAGAGTTTCATCCCCAAAAGTCTTTTAAATTGATTTAAAGGGATCGATTCAATGGGATCAATTAAATCCCATTGTCTATTATTAAAACTTTTGGAGTTCTCTCATCCAGAGTCACTCCCAAGTCATGCTGGTATAAGGAACTCTGGCTGTTGGAGGGGACGTGGAAGAGTCTCCAAGTGGGTAGAGCCAATTAACATTAAATAATATATAAAAAAGCATCTCCCCTCCCCACCCAGCCTTTCCCTAAACTTTGCTGCAGCATTTCCTACAACAGCACCGTGATGTTTGCTGGAAACACCCAGCTGAGACCATCCAGTGTCCAGCTCCTCCTGGGGATGCCCAAGCCCCTCTGTGGTGTGGCTGGAGCAGTGAGAGAAGTAGGGCAGGAGAAACAGATGTCAAGGGATTCAGTGTTTGTCTGAAAACCAAATTAAGGGCTGTGGTTGCAGCACATACTTAACATATCTAGAACAGCCTGTTTATCTCTGCTGGGGAGATCAAGGGCGGTCAGGAGGAAGCTCTGTGAGGTAGAGCATGTTCTGGAACAGAAAAGATGAGTCCTGGGATTTTGGGTGTTGGGAAGTGGGGGATAACAAGGCTGGGTTTGGGTGGTCTAAATGAGCACAGCTCTGATGAGGGAACCTCCAGTGCTGTGTCCAGGTCTGGGCCCCTCAGGGCAAGAGAGACATTGAGGGGCTGGAGCATGTCCAGAGATGGGGAAGGGGCTGGAGAACAAGGAGAAGGGTCTGGAGAAGTCCTGAGGGAGCTGGGGGGGCTCAGCCTGGAGAAAAGGAGGCTCAGGGGGGACTTTTTTGTTCTCTGCAACTCCCTGACTAGAGGGGGGAGCCAGGTGGGAGTTTGAGAACCTATTCCTGCAATTCAACAGCAAAGTTAAATGCTCACATTAATTAATGAATTAATTATATTTCACATGAAATGAAATTAGCTTTGAAGCCAGTCTCAGTCTGGGCTGAGCTTACCGAGGTCTTTCATCTGTTAATTACACAGGTATTTTGCTGCCCCTTCCCACTAATGAAGGACCCTCTTCCAAGGCTTAAAAATGGGAGTTTTATTACTAAACACTGAAAATTAGAGAAAGTAGAACTGCACCTCCACCTTACACAAAGGGGACAGTGATACAGAGTCATGGAATCATGGCATGGTTTGGGTTGGAAGGGACCTTAAAGATCATGGGATGGGACATATCCCACCAGACCACTTCCAAGGACGGGACAGCCGTAACTTCTTGGAGCAACCTGTGCCAGTGGAAAAGTCCTAAATCTGGGACTAAACCCAAATCTTTAAAACCTCTGCCTGATGAGAAAACCCCAGCTAAAAAATCCCCATGAAAAGACAGAGCTCTGCAGCACTTTGAGCTCAGAGCTCTCCTCAAGTGATTTAATGAAGAGACCCCAAATAACCCCCTGTGCACCCAGTCCTTGAGGTCCCTCTGAAGCACAAGCTGGAGCTCCCAGGGCTGTACCAGAAGGGTGGGGTGGGATTGCCACAGAGCCCTAAGTGCTCTCATGGTGCTCGTTTACCTCCTGATTGCATCCCGTGTGTGGGATGCCACAGAGGTGTGTGATCCCTGCATCCGTCCTGCTTGGAGGAGAAGGTCCCACTTCTGGGCACTGGGTGGGCTGGTGTCGTTGTCACCAAAGCCCAGGGGACATCTGGGCAGTTTCTGGAGCCCTCAGGATGAATTTCTGCTTAATTCTCTGTCCCAGCTGTGTTTTTGGCACAGCACGGGGGGCGGTGGGTGAAGATGAGGAGCCAAAGGAGCATGGCTGGTGGGATGGACAATCATCTGCTGGTCCTTGAGGTTATTCATCTCTCCAGTTTGTCTCTCTGTAGGTTAATTGGGCAAAACACTTGATGAAATGGCCTAATTTACTTATTCCCTGTGATGTCCATCACCCCCAGCCTCGAGGCATGGGGGGACACTTTTCCCAGTGAGGTGGACACAGAGCTGGGCACAACATCCCCCTTGTCCCCCCCCGGCTGCTCTGAGCCTTGAGGGGCTGGGTTCAGTGGTCCTTGAGAAGGGCAGGAAGGACACTCAGAGCAGCTTTATCTCTTCCCTGCCACCAAAGCAAGACCTTCCCCCTCTCCCTGGGTACCAGACACCTCGGTGGGGCAAGACTTGGGTGTGACACACCCCCAGACAGGAGGGGACCGTGTGGCTGTGGCCAGCATTGGTGCCACACAACTCATGGTGGTGCCCCCAGCTCTGCTCCAGTCACTTCTCTCATCCCAAGGACACGGATCCACCTGCCTTGAGCAGAAACTGCTTTTCCCCTTCCCAGTTTCACTTCCTTTCCACACCCATTTCTTCAGCCAAGGCACAGCCTCCCTCCATCCCTCCCCACTTAATCCTTGGCATCACATGGGTGCAGGAACTGGAAATGAAGGATTAGTTTTAATCTGGACCTGTTTCTGCCTCCACTCCTTGGGTTCTGCTTCTATTTCGGGGATCAAAGCTTTGAATCCCCTTCTCAGTGCCAGTTCCCTCCCCACTTCTGTCTGCTGAGAAATTGTCTTTTTGCTCTTTTGGTGATATTAAACCATCTGTGACCTTGGCTAAGGCTCCTTCTGGAAGTATTTTTCCTGATTTCAACACCTGGCATGGCTTTTATCTCTCTGCCAAGGCATGTCAACACAGAGATTTGTGTACCCCAACCAGAACGGCTTTCCCCACTAATTAATAACCAATGGCTTTGGCAATTGAACAGTCAATTGTCTAGCTGTGGATTCCCCTTTCCCAGTTTCACTTTTGTTTGGTCCCTGCTCTTTACCACACACATTAAAGCCCTGGGCACGCCCTGGTTTCCATTTCCTTCTTTTCCCCAGCTCAGTTCCTCCTTCTTCCAAAGCTCATTGGGAAATTATTGGTGCTACAATGGGGAGTTTGGGAGGGCAAAGCTCAGGCTACAACTTTGTCTGGCTTTAAATCAAGAGGTCACGACAAAGGAATGTCCTGGACATCCAAATGTTTCCAATTGCTCCGTTTAATCCCTGTACAAGTTTGGTGGTGTTTGGATGGAGGGTCATGGAAGTGATAAGGGGACTGGAGACAGACTGGGAGAGTTGGGAATGTTCAGCCTGGAGAGGAGAAGGTTGTGTGGAGATCTCAGAGCACCTTCCAGGGTCTGAAGGGGCTCCAGGGAAGCTGGAGAGGGGCTGTTCATCGGGAACTGGGGTGACAGGACAAAGGGAATGGGTTCAGACTGACAGAGGGGAAATTTAGGTTGGATATTGGGAAGGAATCCTTCCCTGTGAGGGTGGGCAGGCCCTGGCACAGGTTATTCCATGGCTGCCCCATCCCTGGGAGTGTCCAAGGCCAGGTTGGACGGGGCTTGGAGCAACCTGGGCTAGTGGAAGGTGTCTCTGCCCATGGCAGGGGTGGAACCAGCAGATCTTTAAGATCCCTTCCAAGCCAAACCATGCCACGATTCCACAGTGGTGGCAGCTGCTCCATTTGATTTGCTCCTGTGCAATTAAACAGACCACTGCAGGAGACACATCCACGGGGCTGTTAGAGGCCACTGGCACTCAAAAGATGCAAACATTTCATATTCATGCACAAGGCAAGCTCAGCTTGATGATCCCAGCTCGCCAAGGGGAAGAAGAGACGTTTGGCTTGGGCTTGTCCCACGCACAGGGGGATGTGAGAGGTGATTCATTTAAAATTCAAAAAAGCTTCTGGTGGCAAGGGAAGAAAAAAGACACAGCGATGATCTCACGTGAAAGGTGACGCTCACATCCCTCACATGTGTGTTTCTGAAGTGCAGATGTTGCTCAACACCTGCATGTCCAAATCCAAAGGCAGAGGTTGGGTTTTGCAAGGCTCGGCTTGTGTGCAAACATAATGAATGTTTATGAAGCATTCCCAGAAACTCTGTTTGTTGGTACTGAAAGGATCCTGCAGAAGCCGCCAAAGCTGGGGTTTGATTGTGGAAAAAGAGTGAATTTGGGGATTCTAAGAACTTCAGTGGGTTGATGTGAAGAAAAAGTCCTGGGGGATGAGGAAAGATGTTGGAAATGCTGGTCCTGGGGAATCACAGTGGGGAAATGGGAGCACGTTAATTCCCAGCCTAATAGCTCATTAATTTTAGCTATTATTGTATGTTGGCCAATATATATTTGGATATTTTCTTTGCATTACTAAGCTGCACATACCCACAGTGCAGAGTCCTCTTGCACAAGTTGTCCCACAGCGGTGACAGTGCCCAGGTCCTGCCTGTACATGTTTGCTCGATGATTTTCGCCCTATTTTTGGGAAATAACCTCGTGAGTCGGCTGAGAAATTCATTCCAGTTCAGGAATTGGCTAAGAAAATTCACATCTCTGGTCTGGGCACTGGGGAGGGCACTTCAAGTGCCATGGCCAGGTGTGGGCACCTCATGGCAAGGGAGACATCGAGGGGCTGGAGCATGGCCAGGGATGGGAACAGGGCTGGAGCAGGAGGAGAAGGGTGTGGAGAAGTCCTGAGGGAGTTGGGAGGCTCATCCTGGAGAAAAGGAGGCTCAAGGGGGACCTTCTGGCTCTAAAATGCCCTGGAAGGAGGTTGGAGCCAGGTGGGGGTCGGGCTCTGCTCCCAGGGAAC
>JAWWEE010000273.1:0-15319 GCA_035221455.1 Xenops minutus | reverse complement strand
TTCCCTATGGACCCCCAACCTCTCTTCCCCACATCCAACCCTCACCTCCCACCCCCCAAATTCTCTGCTCCATGGTCCCATAGACCTCCAACCCCTGCACTCCACAACTGAGTCCCCCATGGCCCCTCTGCCCTACAACTGCCCCTCTCCCTCCCACAGCCAGATGCCTGGAAGGTTTATGTGTCCAAAGGCACCACTATTACCCGGAGAAAGACCTTCAAGGAAGTAGCCAAGTAGGTGAATCCCATGATCCCAGGAATCCCTTGGGAATTCTGGGGTCTCATGGTGATCCCAGTGTGATCCCGGGGATCCTGCAGTGCTGTCAAGATCTCAGCCAAGCTCATGGGACAAGTGATGGCACGGCGGGTCAAGGCCACCATCCTCTATGCCACCGAGACTGGGAAATCCAGGACTTATGCTTGGAATCTTTGCCAGCTCTTCCGACGGGCATTTGATCCCAAGGTTTGGAGGAAAAGGGAGGGAATTGGGGTGTCTCCCCTCACCCAAACCCTCTCCTGGTGGCCAAGGGACTTGGGTGAGGAGAGACACTGGGTGACAGGATCCCACCACCGAGGGATCCTAATCCTGGAATTCCATGAAGGTGCTGTGCATGGATGAGTATGACGTGGTGGCCCTGGAGCATGAGACCCTGGTCCTCGTAGTCACCAGCACGTTTGGGAATGGGGACCCTCCGGAATGTGCCGAGGTTGGGATGAGATTGGGATGGGGCTGGAATTGGATGGGGATGGGATTGGGATGAGGTCTGTATTTGGAGGTGACATTCCACCTCCCTGCAGAGCTTCTCCAAGGCGCTGATGGAGATGACATCGCCGTACACTGGCACCTCCCAGTCAGAGCCACCCATGTGAGCACCCCAGGGGGCTCGGGGGGGGTCCCTGCTGGGGCTGGGGGCTGGGGAAGGACCCCCCAACCCCCTTTCACCCCCTCACCCCCCCTAGGAGCTACAAGCTGCGGTTCAACAGTGTCACCCAGTCCGACCAGCTCGTGGCCTCCTGGAAGAAGAAGCGGCGGCAGCTGAGCAACACGGACAGTGCTGGGACCCTGGGAGCCCTGCGGTACCAAGGGCACGGGGATGGACACGGGATGGGCATAGGATGGGCACGGGATGGGCATGGGATGGGCACAGGCATGCTGGGAGCCCTGCAGTACTGGGGCCATGGGGATGGGCACTGGGACGGGCACAGGATCAGCACAGCCACAGGGATGGACAGAGCACCCCACCCACATCTCTGTGTGCCACCCCATTCCCTGAGCACCCCACCCCCTCCTTGGTTGCCCCCCACCCCCATCATCCCTGTGTGTCTCCATTTCTATTCCTGGATGCCCAGTACCCCCAGTGCTGAGCATCCCCTGCTCCCCATCCCTGGGTATCCCCCCTACCCTTGAGTACCACTCATTCTTGGGTACCTCCCATCCTTGGGCACCCCACCAACCCTGGGTCCTCCTGACATCCCTGGGCACCCTACACTCCCACCCCTGGATGCCTGAATTCTGGCGCTGGGGACCCTCACCTCCCTCACTCCCCCCAGGTTTGCAGTGTTCGGGTTGGGGTCCCGGGCATACCCCCACTTCTGTGCCTTCGCACGGGCTGTGGACACACGGCTGGAGGAGCTGGGAGGGGAGCGGGTGCTGCCTCTGGGTGAGGGCGACGAGCTGTGTGCCCAGGAGGAGTCGTTCCGCACATGGGCACGCCAGGTGTTCCAGGTACAGCGGGCCGGGGGGTGGGGGCACCCAGAAGGAGTCTTCCTGCACCTGGGCACACCTGGTCTTCCAGGCATGGGGGGGTCGGGGAGGCACCCACCAGCCCCACTCCTTTGGTGCCCACTGTCCTCCCCCTGTGCCCCCAGGCTGCCTGTGAGACCTTCTGCGTGGGGGACGGGGCGGGGGGGGCAGAGGAGCTGTTTGCCCCCCCCCAAGGCTGGAAGCGCCAGAGGCACCGGCTGGTGCCACAGCCCCAGGCCACTGAGATCCTGGCTGGTACTGACTCCATGGGACCCCCCTGACAGCCCCAGGACCCCCCAACCCTCTGCATCACCCTCCACCTGTCACGGGCATCTGCCCCGTGGCCCCCAGGACACCCCACAGAACCCCTCAAGAACCCTGTGGGACGCCCTCACACACAGCACTGGGGAATGACACCACGGATCTGGCGGGTCACCCCACAGCCACCCTCCAGGGACTCCTCCAGCCCCTTCACGACCTCCCCAGGCCCCCATGGCACCCCCCATCCCTCCTGTCACCCCATGACTCCCCAGCCCCTCATGTCCACCCATGACTCTGCAGCCCCTCCGAGTCCCCCCATGGCCCCTCATGACTCCCACCTCCCGTGACTCTCCAGTCCCCCTATGACTCCTCAGCCCTCTGTGTCCCCCAGCCCCATCGTGTCCCTTGTGTCTCCCTGTGTCCCATCGTGTCCCCCCATGCATCCCCAGACCCATATGCACTCCTTGCCCCCACAGCCCCCTGTATCTACAGCAACACAAACATTGAGGGCTGTGTCACTAAACCCAGCCCTCCAAGATCAATAACTAATGGGTCGGCAAGAGCGGGGTTTCTTCCTGAAGGTCTCCCCATGACCAACCAGTCCCTCTATGACCACCAGCCCCCTGTGTCCTCCCAGCCTCCTGTGTCCTCTCATGCATCCCCAGCCCCCCGTGTCCCCAGCCTCCCTATGACCCTCCCCGTGCCCCTCAGGACTGTCCCACCTGCACAAGCGGCGGGTGTTCTCCTGCTCGGTGCTGTCTGTGGAGAATCTTCAAAGTGAGGAGTCCAGGTGAGACCTCCCCGCACACGGACCCACCCCCCTCGAGCCTCGCCCCCACGCCCGGGCCGCTCCTATCCTGGAACTCCCCCAACCCTCGACCCCCATCCCGGAACCCCCGTTCCTGGGAACCTCCATCCCCATCCCCGCGCACCCCCCAAACCTGGACCCCCCATCCCCGCGACTCCAGGATCCCGGAACTGCCCCAACCCCGAGACTCTCCATCTCCCGAGCCTCCCCCAACCCCAGAACCCCCCCCATGCCTGGGACCTTCGCCCTCCATGTCCCACCTCCGCCTCGCTGAGCCCCCTATGCCCCCCAGCCGGCAGACGCTGCTGGTGCGGGTGGGCTGCGAGGGGCAGGAGGGACTGCGACACTTGCCCGGGGACCACCTGGGCGTGTTCCCCGCCAACCGCGAGGAGTTGGTGCGGGGGGTCCTGGAGCGCGTGGAAGACCCGCCGCCCCCCGAGCAGCCCCTGGGGCTAGAGAGCCGCGACGGGGACCCCGCAGGTACGGGAAGGGGACACGGGGAGCGGGGGTAAGTGGGACCGGCGGTAGGGACCGAGACGGGGGGGAGAGGTGGGACCCCGCAGGTACGAACCGGGGGGAGACGGGGAGGGGCTGAGGCTTGGGGAGGGTGTGGGAACTGGGAAAGGGCCGGGGAAGAGAAGGAAGAGGAAGAAGATGGGGAAGGGGCTGGGAAAGAGGAAAGGGAAGGAGCTGAGGACGGGGAAGAGGAAGGGGCTAGGGAGGAGGAAAAGGAAAAAGAAAGGGAACGGGCTGGTGAGGGGCAGCAGAAAGAGGAAGGGGCTGGGGAAGTGGGGAAGGGAACAGGGCAGGACTGAGCACCTCAATTCCCCCTCATCCCCCAGGCGGGTCCCCCCCCGGGCCGCGCTGGGTGCTGCAGCCGCGGCTGCCCCCCTGCACCCTGGCCCAGGCTCTCACCTTCTACCTGGACGTGGCGGCCCCCCCGACTCCCCAGTTCCTGCAGCTCCTGGGCTCGCTGGCGCGGGACCCCGCGGAGCGGGAGCGGCTCCAGCGCCTGGCGCAGGTGAAGGGGGCTGGGATACTGGGATGCTGATCCTGTCCCTGGCTGGATACTGAGATGCCACCCCGCCAGGGCGACTGCTGGTCGCCTGGGTGCTGGGTGGGGGTCGCAGCCGGGTGCCGGGTGTGGGGTGCTGTGTCCCCAGCCGGGTGCCGGGTGTGGGGTGCTGTGCCCCCAGCCGGGTGCCGGGTGTGGGGTGCTGTGCCCCCAGCCGGGTGCCGGGTCCCCGACCTCCCGGCCGTGTGCCCGCAGGACGCGCGGCTCTACGAGGAGTGGAAGTGGTTCCGCTGCCCGACGCTGCCGGAGGTGTTGGCCGAGTTCCCCTCCGTGTCTCTGCCGGCCGCGCTGCTGCTCTCCCAGCTCCCGCTGCTCCAGCCCCGCTACTATTCCATCAGCTCCGCGCCCGGCGCCCACCCGGGCGAGATCCACCTCACCGTGGCCGTCGTCACCTACCACAGCGAGAGTGAGCGGAGACAGGGACGGGGACGGGGTGGTGGGGGGACCTCCAGGGCACCTCGAGGATCCTCAGGGCACCTCCAGAGCATCTTCAGGGTCCCTCCGAGGTCTCCAGAGTATTTCCACAGTGTCCAAGACACCCCCAGGGTAGTTTCTGGGGCGTCTCCAGGTCCTCAGGGCCCCTCCAGGGTACCCAGAACATATCCAGTGTCCCCAGAGCATCTTCAGGCCCTCCGTCCCCCAGCCCTGCCCGGGGACGGGGGTGTCCCCAGCCCCTGGGGCGGAGTTCTCTGGGGGGAGGCTGTCTTTTGGGGTGCCGCTTGCCGCAGCCCCCCCAGACCCCTTCGATGCCCACAGACGGGCAGGGCCCCCTCCACTACGGCGTCTGCTCCACGTGGCTGGCGCGGCTGCAGCCGGGGGACACGGTGCCAGCCTTCATCCGGGGGTAAGGGACAGCCCCCCTTGTCCGCCTGCCTGCCCCGCTCCTGCCCCCGCCTGTCTCCTACCTGTCACCGCTTTGCTCCCCCGCCTGTCCCCCCACCTGCCCCCCTACATGTCCCCTGCCTGCCCCCCTTCCCCTCCCACCTGCCACCCCGGACTACATTTACCGGCAGCCCCGAGCGGGGGCCGGTCCCGGTCCCAGTCCCTTCCCGGTGACACCCCCGACCCCCGCAGGGCCCCCTCGTTCCGTCTGCCGCCCACCCCCGACACCCCCTGCATCCTCGTGGGCCCCGGCACCGGCGTCGCACCTTTCCGGAGCTTCTGGCAGCACCGGCTGCACCTGCTGCGCACCGAGGGTGGGGACAGGGATTGGGGACAGGCACTGGGACAGGGGAAGGGGGGACATGGGAACAGCGGGACATGGGGACGGGAGGGGCAGGGGCTAGGGCTGGGGTCCAGGGGAACAGGAGGACACAGGGACATGGTGGGGGGAACAGGGGGTTTTGCGGGGTGCACAGGTGGATGGAAGACTTGGGGTAGATGGAGATACAGGTGATGAGGACATGGGGGAACATGGGGAGATGGGGATGCGAAGGGGGACATGGGACAGGGGGACATGGGGACAGGGGCACAGAACACAAGGACATGGTGGCACTGGGACATGGGACAAGGGGCATGGTGACACTGAGCATGGCATTGGGGACATGGGGAAGGGGATGGGCACTGGGGACATGGGGATGGGGTGATGTGGGGATGCAGGGATATGGGAGGAGGAGTGCAGGGTATGGGGACATGGGAGCATGGAGACACAGTGCATGGGGACCCAGGGACACTGTCCCCACAGGTGGGCCCCTGGGCCCCATGGTGCTGGTGTTCGGGTGCCGCTCATCCGCCCTGGACCACATCTACCGTGAGGAGATGGAGCAGGCACGGGAGCAGGGAGCCCTCAGCCAGGTGCTCACGGCCTTCTCCCGTCAGCCTGGGACACCCAAGGTGTGACAGAGATGGGATGGGATGGGGATGGGATGGAGCTGGGGAGGGGGCTGTGATGAGGACAAGGATAGGGATGAAGTGGGGACAGAAAGGGAGGGGACAGGGGTTGGTGGGGGACACAAAGCCAGGGATGGAGGTGAGGGATTGAACATGGACAGGGACTGGAACAGGATGGGGACACAAAGGAATATGGGGAGGGGGGCTGGAGGACACAGACAAGGACAGAGACAGCACACAAAGTGTCAGGGCGGGGATGAGGACTTGGGGACAGGTTGGGTGGTGCCAGGTGCCATCAGCCCCATGGTGTCTCCAGACCTACGTGCAGGACGTGCTGCGGATGCAGCTGGCGACCGAGGTGCACCAGGTGCTGTGCCAGCACGGGGGCCACATGTACGTGTGCGGGGACGTCACCATGGCCACCGAGGTGCTGCAGACCGTGCAGCACATCCTGGCCCAGGAGGGCGACATGACGCTGGGGCAGGCGGGAGATGTCATCAGCGAGCTGAGGGTAAGGGCTGGGACACAGGGACACCATGGGGGACACCGAGGGGGCCACCATGGGGGTCCCTGTCCCCACCCTGACACTTTTCCCACAGGACAAGAACCGCTACCACGAGGACATCTTCGGCCTCACGTTCCGCACGCAGGAGGTGGCTCTGCGCATCCGCAGCCAGTCCTTCTCCCTGCAGGAGCGGCGCCCACCAGGCCCAGCGCCCTGAGTGTGGGGACACGGGGGACACGGGAGACCCTGAGGCTGTGCCCCCCATCCTGCCACCCCCCAGTAAAGGTTTTTAGTTTTGATACCCCTGGCCTGGTGCTTCAGCTCCCATGGTGGCACTGGGGGGCAGGGGACAGGTTCTGTGGCACCTCTGAGGTCACCTGACCGCACTCAGGACATGAGAGGTAGGAAACAGGGGGTGAGGGGACACAGTCATGCTCTGGCCATGAGGCATGGAGGGACATGGCCAAGGTCCCCCAGCTCCAAGGGGTGGGAAATGGTGGGAGGGGAGACGCAGCCATGGTGCTGTGGCTCATACCTGTGCAGCTGCAGGCGAGTGGCACCACCCTAGCACCACTTCTGCCACCTGCCCAAAGCATCACCCCCAAAGTGCCACAGCCCTGTCCATGGCATTACCCCACCCGAGCCCCCCCAGCCCACTCTCTCAAGTGCAGCCAGCAGGCACAGCTCCTCTGTAAACCTTTATTTCAGCTGGTGCCCAGGGCACCGTGGGAGGCATCAGCCCTGTGCTCCCCCCTAAACACAGCACCTGGAGGGGCCCCCGGCAGAACTCCCAGACCCACACCACAGCAGAGGCACCAAGGACACCCCAAGGTGGGGGGCTCCCATGGGCAGGTCCCCCCAGCAGCACAGTGGGCACGGCAAGCCCCCCATTGCACCTGCCCCATGCCCATAGCAGCTCTCCTGACACCTCTGGGGGGTCTCGGCACAACCAGGACCCTGTGGAGGGAATGTGACATCAGCGGGGACCTCAGAGTGAAGACTCCAGAGTGAGGACTCCAGCACATGTGGCAGCCAGACCCCAGTGAACCCCAGCCCCAGGAGTCCCTGTGCCCCAGTCCCGGGGGTCACTGTGTCCCAATCCTGGGGGTCTCTGTGTTCCAATCCCGGTGGTTTCTCTGTACCCAGCCCCGGGGGTCCCCATGTTCCACTCCCAGGGGTCTTCCATATCCCAGCCCTGGGGGTCCCCATGTCCCCAGCCCTAGGGTCACCATGTCCCACTCCAGGGTCTCCCTGGCTCCAACCCTGGGAGTCCCCACCCCCTCGTGCCCCCACGCACCAGATCCGGGTCCGGCTATATCATCATCTCCTCTTCTTCCTCCTCCTCTTCCTCGGCCCACCCGCCCAGTGGCATCTCCCTCAGCTGCGAGGCCCGGGCAGCCGAGCCTGAGGGGCACAGAGCAGGTCAGGATCCCCAGCACGCTCCCATGACCCCAGCTTGGGGCTCAGCCCGGGGAGTTGGGGGTAAGCAATGTTCCCCCAGCCCCCCAGGCCTTCTGCATGGCCAGTGCTCACCTGTGGTCACAAAGAGGGGTTTGGGTCCCCCTGTTGTCACCCATGCCCCTGGGGGCTGGGGGCCAGGGCCCTGCGGCTGCTGCTGCTGCTGGTGGAGCTGGGGGGTGAGAAGGGGTCAGAGCCCCTCGGCATAGCAGAGACCCTCATATTAGTGCTCAGAGTCCCTTCAGAGGCAGAGCCCCCCACCACAATTCCCCCATCCTGGTGTTCAGAGCACCCCCTGTGACAAGCTGCCTGCCTCCCCGTGGGGCAGTAAGAAGGAGGTTCCCCAGCCCAGGACACACCCTGGCCACCAAAGGAGTGGCAGAAGGGGGACACAGGTGACACTGACCACATGGCTTCATACCCAATGCTCCCCGTGGCAGCGGCTGTACGGGGAGGGGGGGTTCACCCAGTGGGGCAGTGAGGGGGCAGCCTGGAATGAGGCTGGGGACAAGGGAGCGGGGACAAGGGAATAGGGGTGTGGGACAGGTGTCAGGGCCAAGCAAGGGGACCCCAGGGGACCCACATTCCGGGGGTGTTGCGGGCAGGGTGACACCGACGGACCCCGAGGGACCCCAGGTGACACACCTGGTGCAGGTAGATGGCGTGGAGGCTCATCTCGGCCGAGGCTACCTCGGCCAGCAGTGCCGAGCGGCTCAGGCTGCGCAGCCGGGACTCGCTCAGGGCTGGTCTGCGGGGAGGACGGCGTGGCACCCCCCGGCATCACGACAGCCCCTCCTCACCGCAGCACCCCGCAGCCGTCGTGACAACCCCCTCCCCACCACGACACTCCCTCCCTGCCTCGACACCCCCTCCCCATCACGACACCCCCGAATCACTGTGACACCGCTCCCTGCCGTGAAAGCCCCTCCATGATACCCTCTCCCGCCGACGACAGCCCTGAGTCGTGATGCCTGTCCCAGCCATGACACCCCCTGTGATATCCCTGAGCCACCGTGACGCCCCCTCCCCACCGTGACAGCCCCTCCCCTCCCTGTCACGACCCCCTGTCCCCACCACAACACACCCTCCCTGTCGCGACATCCTCTCCCCGCTGTGGCGCCCCCTCTTCACCACAACACTCCTCCCTCGATGACACCCCCTCCCCAGTGTGACACGCCTCCCTGCCGTGATACCCCTCCCCACGCGCCCCCCGTCCCCACCTCTCCTCGGGGCTCGGGTGCTCTCCGGGGCTGTCGGGGGCTCCGCGCACCTGCCCGGGCGGGGCAGTCCCCGAGGGGGTCCCCGGCGGGGTCCGCAGGGACGCCAGGAGGCTGGCGGTGGCGCTGGCCGTGCTGCAGGGCTGCCCGAAGCGGGGGTCCCGGGCCACCAGCCCGCTGGCCACCAGGACACTGGCCACCAGCCCCTCGGGCTGCGGGGACACGCATCAGGAAGAGGCCCCAAAACGCCCCGCAAGCCCCCCCAAACCGCCCGCACTCACCGCCAGGGACGAGTTCTCGGACAGGAGGGACGCGGCGAGCGGCCCCTCGGGCAGCAGGGCCCGGGGAGGGGGCGCGGTGGCCGCGTCGCGGGTCACCTGCGCCTGCAGGTGGCCGAGGAAGCGGCGGGCGGGGGGCGGCGGCCGCCACCGCGGGTTGCTCAGGGCGAAGCGCATCAGCGACAGCTCCGTCTTCCCGTGCTCCGCTTGGCACTCCGGAGGGGCCTCCGTGTGCCCCCCCGACAGCCACTGCGGGGACAGGGACATGGGACACCCCGACACGGGACCCCTAACCCCAATCCCCCACTGCGGGGGCCCTCTGTGTGCCCCCCCCCCCCACCCGACACCCACTGCAGAGAAAGGGGCACGGGCCCCTCTGCCCCGGGATCCCCCATCCCCGGCCGTGCCGGGCCTCCTGGACCCCCCAAGACCCCCACCTGGGGGTTGCCGTGGTGCCGCACGTCCAGCTGAGCGAAGGAGCAGATGTCGCCCACCCCCGCCACCTCCACAGTGAAGTTGCGGAAGAAATCGACGATGTCGAGGGCGCGGGGGGGGAATGCGAAGATGAGGATTAGGGGGGTCACGAGTGGGCTCAGCAGCTCCTCCAGGATGAAAACCTGCGTGGCGGGCAGGGGAGTTTAGGGGCGGCCCGACGAGGGGGTCCCGGGGTGGGAAGTACTGCGGTGGGAGGTCCAACGTGGGGTCCCAAGGCAGTGGGTCCTGGGGAGTGCTGAGGTGGGGGGTCTCGGGGGTGGGGGATCTTAGGGCACTGGGGCCCAGGCTGGGAGATACTGGAGATGGGGGTTCCCTGGGTGGGGGGGGTCCCTGGCTGAAAGGATCCCAGGGTGAGGGATTCCAAAGCAAGGAAGGGGGCTCCTGGAAGTCTTGGGGCAGGGGGGTCTTGGCATGGGGGGTTGCAGTGTGGGGGGTCCTTGGAAGGGGAGCTCCCAGTCTGTGGGTGCCCTGGGGGAACTGGGGCAAGGAGTCCCAGGGCAGGGACATACTGGGGTGCAAAACTCTCAGGGTAGGAGGGTCCCAGGGTGGGGGGATCCTGGGACAGGGAACTCCCAGTCTGCAGGATCCAGGGGGTGGGGAGGAGGGTCCCAGTGAAGAAGGTCCTGGGGGAGGAGGGTCTCATGGAGGAGGGTCTCATGGAGGAGGGCTGCACCCACCGCCTTGTACTGGAAGAGCTGTGCCATCTCTGCACGTGTCTCGGCGCGGCCGGCACGGCCCTGCCAGTGCTCGGGCAGGTAATGGACATGCGCCAGGACCCGCTGCAGCAGCTGTTCAGGGCACCACACTGAGTGCTCGTCAGGGATGAAGGACCTGGGGGGACAGGCAGGGGTCCCACCTGAGTCCTCTCCTGCCCACCCAGCACGGCATGGAGTGATACAGAGCCCAGTCCACCCACTGTGATCGCCAGCCCCAGCATCCACCTTGTCAAGGTGACCACCAGCCCCGGTCCAACCTGGTCACAGTGACCTCTGGCACCCACCCGGCCACAGTGCCCACCCTGGCACCCCTCTGGCCATGGTGCCCCCCAGCACCCACCTGGCCACGGTGACCACCAGCCCCAGCAGTGTGATGGCCGTCAGGATGTGCTGCACCGTCAGCACGTCCTCGTCGTACACGGTGAGGACAATGAGCACGGCCAGCACGGAGCCGGCGAAGAAGCCGACATGCCGGGCCAGCACGGCCAGCAGCGGGCTGCTGAACGAGTCCATGTACTTGGTGGCTGGCGCGTGGCCGCGGCTCAGCCGCGCCTGCAGCTCGTGGCCCAGCTCGTTGAAGTGCCGCAAGTAGTGGCGGGCGTAGAGTGACCAGCGGCGCGCGCCCAGGCTGCCCGGAGCCCGCTTCAGCCCCTCGGCGTAGCTGAAGAAGGCGAGGAGCAGGCGCCAGCCCAGCACGCAGGGGCACAGGGCCAGGTTGGCCACCCCCAGCAGCACGGCTGCCCGTGCCAGGCTCTGTGCCAGCGCCCGCCGCGTCCCTGCCTGCTTCACCTGCGGCCGCAGGCTCCAGGTGTTCTGGAAGAGCGCGGCTGGGCCCCGGAACAGCAGCAGCTCCAGGTTGAACTGGAGGCCACGCGTGAGGAAGACGACGGGGCCGAGCAGCGGGAGGTGGAAGCGCACGGGCAGCAGGGACTTGTTGACCAAGGCCACGGTGTAGTTGCGGAAGCGCAGAATGCGGTGGTGGATGTCGAGCTCCGTCAGCTCCCGGCGCGGCACACACAGGGGCTGGCGCCGCTGCAGCGCCAGCAGCCGGGCCTGCACCGACTGCCAGCTGTGGTTACACAGCTCATCCTGTGACAGTGACACAGACATTGACACTGGCGTGGCATGGCACGGTACAGCATGGCATGCCACGGCTCAGCACCACCTGCCAGCTGTGGTTATACAGCTCCTCCACTGATAATGGCACAGCGATTGGCACTGGCACCGCATGGCACAGCTCAGCACGGCCCAGCACCATGTGGCACAGCTTAGCAGTGTGCAGCATGGCATGGCATGGCTCTGCACAGCACAGCTCAGCACTGCATGACACAGGTCAGCATGGCACAGCTCAGCACCTCACAACACTGGCATGGTTCAGAATGAAATGGCGTATCTCAGGACCATATGTCAACAGCACAGCTCAGCACCACATGGCATGGCTCAGCATGGCACGGCTCAGCACTGCACAGCACCGGCATGGCACAGCACCATGCAGCATGGCATGGCACAGCATGATATGGCACAGCTCAGCACTGCACAGCACCAGCACTGCACAACCCAGCACCATGAAGCATGGCATGGCACAGCCCCACCTGTCACCACATGGCACAGCCCCGACCCCAGCCCCCTGCCTCGGCCCTCCCTGGCCCTTCCCAGTCC
This sequence comes from Xenops minutus, assembly GCA_035221455.1. Lineage (NCBI taxonomy): Eukaryota > Metazoa > Chordata > Aves > Passeriformes > Furnariidae > Xenops > Xenops minutus. Next base: position 3,274 of record JAWWEE010000273.1, on the reverse strand, counting down.
CTCCAGCCACCCACTCACGGCAGGGATGCCGAGTGCTCGGATGTAGAAGCTCCGGATCTCCCAGTAGCCCACGAGACGCCGGAGCGCCGTGACCAGGCGGCACAGCCACACCATGCCAGCCAGCACCAGCAGGAACAGGAGCCACCCGCTGCCACGGATCCTGCAGCAACACAGGTGTCACCAGTGTCACTAGGATCCCCCCTATGGCCACCCAGTGCCACGGATCCTGCAGCAACACAGGTGTCACCAGTGTCACTAGGACCTCCCCCCATGGCCACCCACTGCCACGGATCCTGCAGCAACACAGGTGTCACCAGTGTCACTAGGATCCCCCCTATAGCCACCTGCTGCCATGAAGCCTGCAGGGACATAGGTATCGCCAGTGCCAGCAACCCTCCCCCAGTCACCTGCTGCCAGGGAGTCTGTCACCCACAGCACCAGGGCCACACACAGCCACACCAGTGGCACTGGGACTCCCACACGGCCACACTAGTGGCACTGGGACCCTCACGTGGCCACATCACCGATGCCAGCAGAGACAGCAGCCACCCACAGGCACTGAACCTGTGAGGCCACAGGTGTCACCCAGAGTGCTGGGACCCCACACCTCAACCACAGCACCGGGACCCTGCACAGCCACCCCAGCATCCCTGCCCACCTGCGGGCACACTGTGGGGCGGGCAGCACGGCATCGGGCAATGTCACCTTGGTGTGCTCGGGGACATGGCTCTGGTTGAGAGGGCGAGTGGCAAACAGGACATCATAGTCGACACAGCACAGCAGGAAAGTGCTGAAGGTGACGACGAACAGGAACTGCCTGGGGGACAGAGGAGGTCAGTGGAATCCTCACGTCAGGTCCACATGGCACCATGTGGTGACAACGTGTTGTCACTTACACCAGCTCGAGGACATCCGAGAGCACAACACAGGCAAAGCCATTCCTCTGGTGGAAGTGGTAGATGTAGGGGGTGGTTAAGGAATTTGTGAGGGTGAGATGAACCCCCCCTGTGCCATCCCCCCATCTTCAGGGTCCTCCCATGTACCCCCGTGCTCCCCCACAGTGCCTCCAGGGGCTGTGCTAGGATATCTTGGTGAAGAAACTGTCCAGGTCCTTGATGTGGTGCCACGAATCTGAGGGGGGAAACACATGGGGGTGTCAGGTGGGAATGGGGTATGGACTCCCCTCCCACCTGGGGGCCACAGCCCCTATCTGGGACCACAAACTCCCTCACCTGGGACTACCAGATGGCCCACAGAGACCCCTGAAACCCCTGCTGGGTAAGACCCCAATACCTGTCGGCCCCTCAGTGACATGCAGCAGCAGCTCCTCCTCATCATCGCCGGGGGGTGAGTCCTCCTCGCAGTCCTCCAGCCGCTGGTATTCCCGGTATTCCCGGCACTCCGGGTCCTTCTCTCCCTGCTCTGCCATCACCTGCCGGGGACACCTGTCGGCATCTGCTGCCGCCGTGGGGCGGCCGTGGGGCGGGGCAGGTGTGGGGAGGCAGGTTTGGGGCACCGGAAATGCCGCTGAGGTCCCGCAGCGTCACCTGCATGCCCCAAATTCGGGTGGCCTGAGCTGGCCCCAGCCTCGGGCAGGTGACACTACGGGTGACTCCGCAGGTGCCACCAGCCCATCCTGTCCCACCGGCCGGGTCAGCGCCGGCGCCCACTGTCACCCCGCGGGGCTCCCCGGGACAGACCCCCCTGCCCGGTCTCAGGGACCCCAATTGACCCCCCAGCTGCCCCTGGGCCATGCTGTGCTTCCTCCCAGTCCGAGTGTGGGGACTCCTCTCTCTATGGAGCCCCCTATGCACAGACCCCCACAGCCCTCCTCTCCATAGATATCCTTGCCACGGACCCCTGTGCCCACAGGCCCCCCACCCCACAGGAACTCCCACCCGGAGCCAAGGGGCAGCAGCCGGGAGCGGGACCAGCTCTGTGCCCCCGTGGCCTCCCAACGCCCTGGGGACACCCTGTCCGGAGAAGGACGAGATCCCCCACACCGCTGGGGCAGGGCAGGATCCCAAACCCTGGGGACAGGACCCTCCACCAGGGCAGCGGGACCCCCACGCTCCCAGGGGAGGACGGGACCCCAAACCCTCGGACAGGACCGTCGCACCCTGGGGCAGGATGGGACCTCCTTCCCTCGGCACAGGACGGCACTCCCACCGCTGGAGCAGGGCAGGACCCCCAGTCGCGGATCACGACGGGCCCTCCCCCGTCCCCCCCCGCTCACCGCCGCCGGCCGGTGTCCCCGCAGACCCCGCGTCACCAGCGTCCCCCGCGGTGGCCGCAGCCGCTGTCCGCAGGTGTCCGCAGGTGTCCGCAGGTGTCCGCAGGTGACACCGCCCGGCCCCTCCTGTGCGGGAGTGACTCACGGCGCGGGGCAGCTGCGACAGCACGAGGGACGCGACCCCCGCTCGTGCAACACCCCCTCGGGGACAGCGGCCGCGTCCCCCGGGATCGGGTGTCCCGGCGGGTGACACCGGCACGGCCCGTCCCGTCCCCAACGCGCCCCGCACCCGACGGCCAAAAATACCCGCGGGGCCCGAAAATAGCCCGAGAGAGTAAACAGCGGGGGGGCAAGAAGGGACCCTCGGGTCGGGCAGCCGGGACCCCTCCGGGGCCAGGGCACAGAGCGCAGGGGACGCGGGACCCGGGGGACACGGCGGCCTCAGGCAGTGGCCCCGGTGACCCTGCCAGGACACAGGTGTGTCACACGGGGAGTCCCGCGACCCCGCGTAAGGACACAGCAGGGTCACGGCCCCACGGTGACACCCCCGTGGTGACACGTGACCCAGTGGTGACACACGGCTGCCCCGTGGGGACACGTCGGTGCCCCCCGGGAGTGACCCAGATCCCCTGGGGTCACGCGTGGGGACAAGGGCACTCCGACGACCGCCGGGGGACACATCTGCTCCGGTGTCCCCGTGTCCCCGTCGTGCGGGTCCCAGGGCAGCGGTCGGGCTGGGGGGCCCAGGAAGGAGGGGCTCTGCCGCCCCGGTACCCCATCGCCGTCGCGGTGTCCCCGTCCCGGCTCACCTGGCCGCTCAGAGCCGGCTCGGTCCCCGCTGTCCCCGCCGCTGTCCCCGCTGTCCCCGCCGGTGCCGGGCGCTCACGGGGCCCCGCGCCCGCCCCGGGTCGCGCCGTCGGGCATGGCGGTGCCGGCAGCGGCCCCGGGGGGCGGCGGGGGGTCCCGGCGCGGGGCCCCGGTGCGGGTGCGGGGTCCGAAGGCGGCCCTGGGGAGGGCGGGGGTGCGGGGACCAGGGGAGAT